>BQNB010029834.1:0-19105 GCA_026074375.1 Tanacetum coccineum
ATCATACATGTGGTGTGATGTTAAGAAATCAAACACAAACAGAAACAGAAAACTAACTACAACTAACAGATAATAGAATAATGTATATTAGAATTGTTTATATGTTACTGTTCATTTTGTGAGGGCATACCAAGTCAACAAATGTAATAATGTAAAATTTTCTAAGTATAAACTTTTTACGAAATTTCGACAAGACTCATACGTTTATACAATATTTTCCAAGGTTTCAAACCTTATTTTCAACATTTTTTACAAATTCAACACTTTTTGACAAAATTCCAAAATCTCAATCGTTAACGCTTACAAACACGTTTTCCCCAAAATATCGTTTAATATCACTTCGTAAATACATTTCGACTTTCAAAAGTTCATAAAAATTCTCATAACTACTACATATCGCTTATTGGCCCAACAAGGGTCCATTATGACCAAGGTTATAAATAGCGTGAGGTGTGGCGTGGCGGCATGGCCAAGCCTCACGCCTTTACGAGCCATGGCGAGTCATGGCGTTTTTAGGGCGTGACTTAAAGCGGCACAAAATATGAAAATATTTATAAATATATATATTTATATCATATTTCAAATATATTGAGCTTACAAAAAAATATCATACATAAGGAATAAAGTCGATAAACTATCTTTGCATATATAAAAATACGATTTTTATCGAAATTGAATTCAAAAAACCTCCACGCATCGCGCTTTATCGCGCCTTATCACGTTTTTCCACTCCTCATCTCACGTCAAGCCTTAAGCCCAAGCCTTGGTATATTGCGTAGCGTGAAGGTCAAGCCTCGCGTTTTTGCGAGGCCTTAGCGACGTCATGACACGCCTTTTAAAACAATGAAAAAAATGAGTAAAGTAGTGCAACTAAGCAAGTCGAGCGGGGATTGACCATAATACTTTAGACTATTTGTCCTATTACCCTGTTAAACCTATAAAACATATGTGAAAAACAAACGAGTCAAACAAATTTACTTTACCACAAACGAGTCAAACAAATGAATATTGTTGAACCAAATGTAAATATGTTTTATTTTCGGGTGACCATGATTTCCGTCCTTTTGGCCGACTAATCCATAATCTATAAACAATAATTATTTCCAGAAGCTATAAACAATACTTTTGTTATGATGTTCACCGTAGCTCTTTTGTCCAAAGAAGAGTTTGTGTTTTTTTATTAGTTTCTGACTGTCCTGTGTGATATTCATATTATCAGAAACCTGAGGATAGTTCCATCAGCCATAAAGTCCAAAGGCTGGCGAATTACCGTTTCCTAAAGGTAACCATATTCATATTTTCTGCTGTCGCTTTTGTCATTTGCGTTTTACTTTCATTGTATCCAGACCCAAATTATAAATTATAATGCAATGACCTAGAGAGTTCTTTTTCTTTATCAAATTTCAGCTTTCTGGTGAGGTTATAAAAATATGTACTTAAAGTGATGGTTTGTTGATGCAGAAACAAGCGGATCTTTTGCTGAACGCTGATGATTTGGATGCCATGTGGGTTTGCTTAAAGAAAATTGTGTTATTGATGATGCCACTGGTGCAGAGAAGGTATTGACCTCCTTAAAATGTTGCATTTATTTACTTCTACTGTGTAGGTCTATTGATGTGCATTTTGTGACACTTTTATCTAGTCATTCTCGTACCGTTGTGTCCGCCCTTTATTTACTTTCTACAGAAGATGTACTTTGTCACTATTTTTTGCTAACTTGATAAAAACATACTTTTATTATGCTATTTTTATGATGATTTCTGTCCGATTACGCACGCCCACAATTTAAACTTACATGATTGATTTCTGTTGTTTTGATGGTATGCTAGCTTCAAGGCTTTTTGTTTCAGTGATCTCTCTTTCTGTTACCTTCTGTAGATGAACTATGAAGACTTTTGCCATATTGCCTCTGTCTGTACAGAACAGATAGGCCCCAAATGCCGTCGTTTTTTTAGCCCCTCAAATTTATGAAGTTTGAAAAAGATGAATCGGGAAGAATCGCCATTCTGCCCTTTTATCTTTACGTAATGCGCACGGTGAGTGTTCCTTCCTTACTGTTCAATTCTACTTAACATGTACCTTTCCATATCTATGCAAGTATTGTGATTCTGAAAGTTTCTTCCTGTTCAGGTTTCTCTTACTCAAGCCAGAATTGATATGAGTGAGCTTGATGAGGATTCTGATGGTTTTCTTCAACATCATGTACGTGCAACGTTATCTTAAGTGTCGATTTGTATAAAGTAGCCTGTAATGTATGCTGTTGTTTTGATGGAACATAAATTGAGTATTCAAAATCTTTTTTTACTTTTTCTTGCTACAGGAAATGGAAGCTTATATTCGAGGTCTTATTCCTAATTTGGCTCAACTACGTGATTTGCCTACAATGTTTGTTCAAATGTATTGCTGCATCGCTTCTCAAAAATTCTTCTTCTTTTGTGATCCTATTAGACGAGGTTTGGTTTTGGTATTCAAGTATATTTTTATGGTATCACTTTGCGGAATAAAGTTTTTTTCTTTTGTTTTTGTTTTTTTTTGTTTATGCAGTTTAATTTTGCTTCGCGTTTGCTAGTTCTCAATAGTTTGTGATATTCCACAATAGTTATCTGTTTAGTTCAGTGTTTTTCTGCAATCCCCACAATGTATCTCTTTTATTAGTCGTTTATAGATCCTCCAAAGTTGTATTCATTGCAATGCCTCTTGGATACATTGTCAAATGGGATAATGATCTTTGTTTTATGGCTCTTAAATTTGTAAGTTTTAATTATAAATTACTAATTTTACAGGAAAGGCGTGTATAAAGAAGGTACTGCTTAGCAACTGTTCAGGAACTCATGGAACTACATCAGGTACTATGTCAGCTATACACATCTGTTAGCATTAGCCGTATACAGCACATATCACCCTCTTTAAGATGTAAAGGCATTGGTCCTTGAGCCTTCCTTTATCTTTAATCAATTCCCAGAGGTTGTCTTTTCAACTTGAACAGAAATGTTTATTGGTTAGTTTTAACGTTTTTCACACTGCTTACATTTTTGCGTTGTTATAATTTTAGGAAAGCGAAAAATAATAATAGGAAAGCGAAGAAGTTACTGATACTGAACAGGCTGAAAATTGGTTTTCCCTGACATCTACACAGCGTATATGTGGTGAGCATTAATAATCTGCAACTTCAGTGCCTGTGATATGTGTATATAACCTTTTCTTATATAATGCCCATATTTTGGATCCTAGAACTTATCGTATTAGCAGTATATAGAAACTAAGCTACTCATATTTATGTACAGATGTGTTTCTTGCACTTGATAAAGATATGAATGGTAGTCTGAGCAAGCAGGAACTTCGAGAATACACAGATGGGACACTCACAGATATATTTATTGAGAGGGGTAAGAACTGACTTCGATGTTATGATTTTAGGTGTGCTTGGATTGAAATATACTTTGAACTTGAACTGTAAATTTTATGTCGAAAATTCAAATTTATCTGTATTATATGTAGAAAACTATATTCGATAATAGAACTCGTTTTAGATATATAGAAAAAGTACAACGATTTTTATGTAGTAAATTCGTACTATATCATTGATTTTAGTTTCCTACGTATATTCATTTATATATACACCTGCAAATTCTTAATATTTTATTGTAGGATTACGTACATATTAGATTATAAGTTTGTGTTTTTAAAATGCTCTTGGGATTCTCATTTTCTCCAAAAATATCTTAATAGCATTTGATGAGCATTTGCGCCGTGACAAGTCTGGAAATGCTAATGCGCGGGAGATGGACTTTGAGAGTTTCCTCGACTTTGTTCTAGCTCTAGCTAGGATTAGAGAACCGAAAGATAGTCCAGAGGGTTTTTATAATTCATACTTGTTGCAAATGTCTAATCTTTAAACGGAAGGAGGTTTTCCTCACAACAGTGCATGTTTCACACCTTTTCAGGTAACATGTTTCAAATTATATTTTTGTTTTAGTTTCAGTTAGGCTCTGTATCATTTCAATGGAAGTTAAGAAGGGGAGCATTTAAAGTTGAAATTGTTGAACAAATCACAACTATCTGATGTAAAAGAAACTTTATATAGGAATAATAATGAAAGATGGAGAAACGATTTTGTGCTCAAGTGAGCTTTTTCTGTGATTTTTATTCAATCCAAACTAATGCCTTATACAGGCTTACAAAAGAGAACAAATAGGAAAGCATGACTCCATGTTTCCATAACTTACTCAACTAACTACCATGACTCAACTAAGCTAGAAACCAGGACAACCATAGTAACTCCCCTCTAGCCTTTATTAAATAAATAAAACATAAATATAAATAAGACTAAATTGACTTGGTAAAGTAGAATCCCACGTGATGCAATTGGTGTTGTATACTTTAACATTCCCTCTCAACACCAACTTCTGTTAACTTCACCATTCCAAACCATTCCAAACCATTCCAAGCTGATGACTGAAATTCTCCAACTTGTTAGCATTCATGCCTTTAGTAAAGAGGTCTGCAACTTGACCATCTGTTCCAACATGCTTCAAGTTAATTTCACCTTACAAAACCTTCTCTCCGATGAAATGATGATGCACCTCCACATGTTTAGTTCTCGCGTGAAAGACCGGATTTTCGGCCAACCTTATTGCCGACAAGTTGTCACAATATAACGGAACACTATAATTGGTTGGCTGATGCAGCTCCTTCAACAGCAGCATAATCTAAGTGATTTCTTTAGCTGTTATAGCTGCTGCCCTGTACTCAGCTTCAGTGGTTGATAAAGACACAGTTGGTTGTCTTTTGTTGCACCATGAAATTGCTCTTGACCCGAGCAAACACACGTATCCAGAAGTTGAGCGGCGCGTATCATGATCACCTGCATAATCAGTGTCACAATAGGCGACTAATCTGCAATCTCCACCCTTTTTAAACATAATGTCATAGTCAAGTGTACTTCTTCGGATTTTGCATATATCAACTCATCACTCCAACCGCAAAGGTGATATCGGGCCTTGTTATAGTTAGGTAAATAAGACTACCTACTAATTGTCGATACATCGTTGCATCTTCTAGATCCTGTCCTTCATAAGCACACATCTTTGCTTTCGGCTCCATGGGTGTCGAGTTTGGTTTACTATTAGTCATTCCAAACTTCTTAAGTAGATCTCGAGAATACTTTTGTTGATGAAGAACCATTCCTTCTTCACTGTAATCAACCTCCAAACCAAGAAAGTGCTTCAAGTGCCCAAGCTCCTTCATTTGAAAACGAACCGACAGATTCTTCTTTGTTTGTAGTACCTCTTCTTCACAATCTCCCGTGATAATTAGATCGTCGACATACACCAGCACAACAGCGAGCTTCCCTTCGATAGATTTAACGAACAAACTAGAATCTGCAGATGTAACCGAATAACCACTAAAGATAAGAAATTCGGCAATTTTACCGTACCAGGCCCTCGGTGCTTGCTTGAGCCCGTAGAGTGCTTTTCGGAGCTTGCACACATATTCAGGATGATCTTGACTCTGAAACCCCGTCGGTTGGTTCATGTAGATCTCCCTATCTAGCTCTCCGTGTAGAAACGCATTCTTCACGTCCATTTGCCATAAGTTCCAGCTTTTGCTTGCCGCGAGTGCTAATAGAACACGCACCGTTGTAAGCTTTGCTACTGGACTAAACGTTTCGTCATAGTCTAGTCCATATTGTTGAGAAAACCCCCGAGCTACCAAACGCGCCTTATATCTCTCAACTGATCCATCAGTGCGACGTTTTATCTTGTACACCCATTTGCAAGATATAGGTTTCACATCTTTTGGCTTTGGAGAAAGCTCCCAGGTCTGGTTTCTTTCAAGTGCATCAAGTTCTTCCTCCATAGCTTTCCTCCACTCCGTATTCTGAAATGCTTCCTCAAAAGTATCTGGTTCTTTTTGATCAGTTTCGACAATAGCAGCATTTGCATACTTTGGATTTGGCTTGCGGGTTCTTGTCGATCTTCTGAGAGCATTTTCAACTTGTGGTTGATTTGGATCATCTTCTTCATGCCTTTGATACACACCTGTATGCCATGGGTTTTGACCAACCCTTACTTCTGCATGTTGATCACTATCTGAAGCTTCATCGTCTCTTATAGTAAGCTGAATATGAGAGTCTTCTAATGCCTCTTTGAACACACCAGAATCTGGTAGTACTTCGTTATTAGAGGACCACCAAGATGAGGCTTCATCGAACACAACATCTCGAGATGTGTAGCATTTCCTCGTTGTTGGGTCAAAACACCTCCATCCTTTTCTTTGGCCATCATATCCTACAAAGATACATCTAACAGCCTTTTTCTCCATTTTGCTACGTAAGTGAGCAGGAACAAGTACATAGCATACACATCCGAACACTTTAAAATAACCAACAGAAGGTTTAATGTTCCATAATTTTTCAAATGGAGATAGAAAAATTAACCTTTGTTGCGGAAGCCTGTTGATAACGTATGCTGCGGTCTTCATTGCTTCAGCCCAAAATTGACCAGGAACATTTTTTGCATGGAGCATACTTCGACATATTTCCGCGAGATGCCTGTTCTTTCTCTCGGAAACCCCATTTTGTTGCGGAGTATTGGCACATGTGAACTGATGACGTACTTTAGTCTCCTGAAGAAAGTTCGAGAATTCATCCGAAGTGTATTCTCCTCCATTGTCGGTACGCAAGCATCGAACATCTTTACCAATTTCCGCTTCCGCTGACTTCTTGAACTCTTTAAATTTTGCAAGTGTATCAGATTTATTCTTCATAAAATAAACCCATACATACCTCGAAAAGTCATCGATGAAGGTCACCATGTATCTATGTTCTCCAATGGAAGGCTGCTTGACAGGTCCAAACACGTCACTGTGGATCAGCTCTAATGGTTCCTTCGCTTTGAACTTGGACTCTTCATACGCCAATCGATGTGCTTTTCCATATTGACAACCTTCACATACGGTTTCTGTTCTCACTTCAAGATTTGGAAGTCCCTTCAACATTGACTTCTTCATCATTTCTTCCAGCTTGAAATAGCTAACATGACTCAACCGCATGTGCCAAAGATCAGCCGTCTCGTTTCGCCTCGCCTTATGTACGTATGCGGTTTCTGCCGACATCACATAAACCGACTCCATTCTTTGTCCCATCATTATCGGATCACCGTAAACCTCCAAGTTTCGAAAAACTTTCACATCTTGTGGACCAAACAAAACATATTGTCCAGAAGATGTTAACTGCGCAACTGACATAAGGTTTTTCTTCATTCCAGGGACATGGAAAACATCTTTAAGTGAAACATCAGCATCTTCATTGCACATAGGAGAAACTATCGTATTACCAACATGTGCTATTGGTAATTTTGAGTTGTTTGCCGTCACCACAACTCGACTTCCTGTGTACTTCGAGACGTCCTTCAGCTTTTCTTTATCACCGGTCATATGGTTCGAACATCCTGAGTCAACGATCCAATCATTTTCGTAATCGATCTTCTTATCTGCTGTTATTGTTGCAAAAGCAAACTCTTCTTCATCTGCAGCAAATGATGCCTCGAAATCCCATTCATCTTCACTTTTCGAAGTAACATTGTTGCTTTCTACAACCTTCTCTGATCGACAGTCTCTTGCTAGATGCCCTTTCTTATGACAATTGTAGCATTTAAAATTGAACTTCTTGCCACTAGAATGACTCTTTGAGCCTCCCCCTGTACGAGAACTACTCTCATCGTCATGACCTTTCGCCTTGTCATCATTCTTTTTGAAACCGCGTCTGAAATGTTGCTTAGAATTCCCTTTGCCTTTATTAGCATAGAGGGCCTCTTCCTCCTTCCTAATCGAGACTCCTCCCATTTGCTTAGCTAAAGCTTCCTGACTTGCTAGCAAATTCTCGAATTCAACAAGTGATGGTTGATTCTGCCAACCTTGTATCGCAGCAACATAGCTCCTAAATTCAGGCTTTAAACCATGGATGATAATTCGTTTCATCCTAGTATCACCAATTGGAGCATCCGGATCCAACTCAGAAATTTCTCGGCATAACGTCTTCACTTTGTGAAAGTATTGTGCGATCGTTAGATCGCGTTGCGCCACCGATAACAACTCACTCTCCAACAGTTGGAGTTTCGTATCGTTCTTCTTCGAGAACAGCTCAGTGAACGTATCCCAAGCTACTTTAGTGTTGTCGCATTTCCACTGTTGTCTTCAAAACAAACATTGCTTTGCCTGCTTTGATCCTCCATTTTCTTAGCACCTCATTAGCATCTTCTGCTTCTGGTCTGACTTCATTCCCATTCACAACCTCCCACAAGTCTTGGCCTTGCAGGTAAGACACCATACAAGTAGACCAAGTATTGTAGTTCTGGTTGTTAAGTTTCTTGATTCCACCAACGACTTGAAGATCACCCATACCTGGCTCTGATACCAGAATGTTGAACAAATCACAACTATCTGATGTAAAAGAAACTTTATATAGGAATAATAATGAAAGATGGAGAAACGATTTTGTGCTCAAGTGAGCTTTTTCTGTGATTTTTATTCAATCCAAACTAATGCCTTATATAGGCTTACAAAAGAGAACAAATAGGAAAGCATGACTCCATGACTCCATAACTTACTCAACTAACTACCATGACTCATCTAAGCTAGAAACCAGGACAACCATAAGACCAGGTAACAATAACTCCCCTCTAGCCTTTATTGAATAAATAAAACATAAATATAAATAAGACTAAATTGACTTGGTAAAGTAGAATCCCACGTGATGCAATTGGTGTTGTATACTTTAACAGAAATGTTGCCTTATATACACTTCCTGAAACAATGAGATCTCTACTTTTCCTGCTTGTGGTACATGAGTTGCGTTCACAAGCCTCTATTGTGAGATACATATGACCTAAAAGGTGTATTGCTTCCAAGTAGAGGTTGCAAAATGGGCAGGTCATACTGTCAGACGGGCTGGGAAATGGGTTGGTTTGGGTCAAAACTGGTACTTTCTTAGATGGGTTGGGTGAAAAGTCAAAAACATGTTTTTTGTTTGTTGGGTACAGTTTGACTTAAAACGCTAATTTATATCAATAAATTTTGTTTTGGATATGATTGCAATGAAGTGATGAACTATACTGTAAGTCTGTAACAAGTGGTATCCTTGAATACTGTGATGTGAAAGGTTGTCACAAGTAAACATTACACTTTGGAAGATAAAACATAACCCAAATCGACCATATACAAGTAGACGGGTCAGAATTGGACCTCTAGTCTCAAGTTACGAAAGCACATCCATATTGCAAAAAGTACATGTAGATATAAAGACATTTCAGATGAGCCCTTCAAACAGCATATATTTCAAAGCTATCAAGTAGCATTTGGGAAGCTTCTAATCCAATTCAGAGATGTGCACCAGAAGTGGATCGATGGTGGAAACTATGAATTATGCATAGAGGATGTGCGAGACGAAATCTGGGATATGGTGAAGCCAGCTGATCTTCTAAGGATCACACTTTCAGATTTGCTATCATGCAAACAGGGTGGAACTGTTGCAAGTATGCTCATAGATGTACGTGGTTTCTGGGCCCACAACAACAGAGAAAACCTTCTACAAGAAGAGGAAGAACCAGAAGTAGTATAAGTTTTGTGGTCTCTGCTTTTGTAACATTAACCAAACATATTAACTTCTCGGTACTGATTTTTAAGAACACTGTGTGTATTCTATGTAAAGGTAAATGATAAGTTGTAGTGTTTAACGATTTCACCTACTTCTACGAGTCAGAAGCGGAGCTACAATTTACTTTAGTACCTCTGGGATTTCAAACTGATTATTAAAATGTAATATGTATTTCATGTGCAAATTGCTGTCATTTGATCAGACGCGTGTGTGATTTTATATTCTGAGGGAGTGAGGTGTTATCCAAAGAACGGGACTAGTTGAGGCCGGTATCGATTGCGTGGTTAGGGCTGATGTAGCTAGGTTTAGACTGGTAGTGATCGGCCAGCAGGGCCTGCTACTAGTATCAAGGACGGTCTTCAATAAATCTATGTCTAGTACTTTGTCGTATTACAAATGCATGTTACCATAGCAGTACCTATTATACAACTCTGGTTTACTTTCTAGGTTTTACAATCAAACACTTCAATTAGAAGCTATATATTTTACTGTGTAATCCCAAGATGCAAGTATGTCAAAAGTTTAACTAAAGCTATTTCTTAGTTAGTGACCCAAGAAATCTAATTCCACAAGTTGGGTACTCGTTTATGTAGCCATTGCTATAAGCATTGAACAGCTTGCTGAAAAAGCTTAAGATTGTGATATATCACCGAAATCAAGTTCACGTGTCATGAAAGGTTCATTGTGGTATCTATATTTTGCATCTAGAGAGCAACTTAGTTGCTCGGAAGCCCAAAGGATGAGTTTAGTACAACTCTTGTTAACTGGCATTTTGAAAAACTCCACAGAAAATGAGCTTTTTTACCAAAGGGCTTCTAGCTGGGGGACAAGTATGTGATTTTTTTTTGTAAATTGTAATGTTTAAACTTTATACTACGAAATCGTTAGTTTGTCTCTTCTAAAGATGATAGGGATCATGATGTTGTAAACATCTCAGTGAAGAGGGAGCTAAACTTTCTCCTTGTATAAATCAAGACATCCGTATGATAAAACAACCATGAAGGGCTCACGCTAATCTCCTGAAAGGAAGGTATTATCCGGTGCAACAAATGGACTAAATAGTTCTTTTACAATGGCCAAAACTCGAGGCCACATACAATGAGACCAGACATAGGTACTTCATGACTTGCAAACTTCATATTCATAGAAAGAGAGTCATCCTTAAATTCACAAGCTGAGTTAAATTTCCACAGTTGAATCTCCATCCATCCATCTTCCCTTTGTTTTGGAACCCGAGTAATATCATGTATATTTATTGGGCTTGGGGTACTAAAATAGAAAAATTCGGCCCCGTTGTTTTCTTGGTGGAGCACATCTCGTACTTTCACTGGACAATGCATTCCTTGGCAGTTTTCTGAAAGCTTGAACAGAAGATAGCACACGTATTTTGTATCCGGTGACAGCATTTGACTTTTGATCGTGCAGTTGATATGAAATACTCTTTGTGGTAAAAGCTCAATCACCTCTTGAAATCTGCATGTACCAAATATATTATACAATTACTCAAAAAAGTCAAATTTGAAAACAGAACCAAATCCAAAAAGTGTTTTTTGGGTAAAGGGTTTTCCAAATCCAAGAAGCGAAACTTTAGTCAACCATCAATTCATTGTTCTTACAATATCTTACCGGCTAGTAAAGAAAATTAGGACCTTAAATATTTGGATAAGCATACATGAGCACACCGGAATGTAATTTGGATTATTTATAGGTCGAATTGAAGGAAAATGTAACAAAGTTAATAAAAGAAAACCTGGACTGCGCTGATGGCGTTGAAGTAAAAAGATTTACATTAGAAAATTTGTATAAAGCCGCCTTTGCCGAAACCATAAGAAGTTTCTTTCCGTTTACTTCACCCAACCAGAACAACTCGTCATAGTTTCTGGACATCTTAAATATTTCTTCAAAGTTAGTTGACAGTTGTAGCACCTGATCCGTGAAGTTTGTTTTCAAGACTTGGTTGCCTTCCGCTAACGTTCCTATTTCATGTTTTACCTGCAAACAAATCATGTTATAAATATGCAATGCATGCACCCCCTTTTTACAACATAAACAAAAGAATATTTTCAAACTTACCTTCTCAATGGCTCGAAATTCAATGCCTTCAACATAAATTGCACCATCTCCACAGTGGAGCGATGAAAAACACTCTAGTAGAAACTCAAAAACAACATCCTCGTTCTTATTCAAGAATCGGTACAACTCAATCATCATCCACTCGTTGTCTCTCCATGTTGCAAAATATGCATTAAGACTTTGGTGTCCCTTTTTATAATTTAGGTCAACATACATGGGTTTACTTGCAAAGTTTCTTGATTCACAAAATTTGAAGACTAAATAGACTCCATAAACAACATTAGAAGATAAAGATTGAGCTCTTGTCTTGATTTCGATGAACAAGTTGGAGATATCTAAAATCTTCACTACTGTCCCAAACCTGCACATATTATAAACATGGAAGTCTAAATTAGTCGTAGCCTTTATTGCCATACACTTCTACTTTTGAATTTCGTAATCTATTGGAACAAGAGTTTAAATTCTATATTAGAACTTATTTTACAACATATGTCTCTATTTAAATAAAGGTATGAATATTATTAAAAACACTATCAAGAATCAAGATGCTAGCAAAATTTACCCATAACAGGGGCAGACCTCAATTACCTTATTAGAAGGGTTATAAAGTTATAGTTCCCAATCATATAGTGAGTATTAAAGTCTATTTAATGATGTACAACGTTAGTTCCCATTGTTGAGTCAGTTCTAGCAGAATATAGTCAAAAGGGATTCAAATATGCTTTGTGTAAGTGCAGGCAGTCATTCTGATAAGCAAGTATATTACAGGGCCACCGGGGCTAACCGTGAACTTAGTCAAAGGGGTTCTTAAGTTTGATCATAATTATAATTATATAATGCTACTGTAAACAATTTGTCATTCATTAAACGGAGAGTAACTAAACAGAAAATTAAAAAAGTAATAAGAATATACTTCTATCCACGCTGAATAAGTTAGAGATCAGGTATAGAGAATAACCTTGACTCTGGAAGATACTCCCACTCATGTGGACAACTACCTATGTAAGAAAACATTGTCGATGACACCATTTCATTTCTTTCTCTATCATCATCGAATGGCATCAACTTCTATACAAAAAAATAAGAAAAATAGACTCAATGTTATGATGTGTAAATTAAATGCATGTGTAAATTAAAGGTAAAACATGCATACAACACAAGAAATACAACATAACCGCGATATGAGAAAGAACTGATTACCACTTTGTGTTGTTGAAGGAGGATTCCCTTCGAAAAAATGTTGTAAAGATCCTCTTTCTTGATGGTAGAATAGATTTCAGGGCACTTTGACATCTTGATTATTTCTTTATAGTCTTTTGGCAATTTGGGTTCCCATTTCTCATGATCCTCCTGTATATACATTAATCAATAAATAAACTCAAGTCTTATATAGTTAAAGGCCATAATTTAGATATATATGAATCAAAAGTTAGCCAATTTTGTCAAAATAAATAAACTTACCTGGAATTCTAATGCTTTCTTAAGCTGTATGACCACTTCATGAGCTGTTGGTCGTCTTTCTCTCCTGTGATGTAAGCATTGAAGGGCGATCCTTGTAAATGTAATATATGACTGTGGTACAATTTGTTCTTTGATACCCTCGAACACTAACTTATCAAGTTTTCCAACATGATAGTGTTGTTTAGCCAAAAAGGGTAAATAAAGATACTCATCATCTAGCTTTTCGGATGATAGTTTCCCACACAATATGTCAAATAAAACCGCGCCAAGTGAGAATATATCAGACTCTTTAGTTAAGAAGCCTGTTTTCGAGTGTAGAGGGTCACGATAGCCGATTGTGCCTGTAACATTGTCGATGACATAGTCTACATTCTGATTTGTTGGACATACCAAGGAAAGCCCAAAACCGGTAATTTTTGCTTTCCACTCATCAAATAGTAGAATGTTGTTGCTGCTGATATCCCTGTGTATTACCATTTCTGGACTTGAAACAGTTCCATGAAGAAACTCCAACCCAGTTGCAATATCGATGCATATTTTAAGCCGCATCACCCACGTAAGACTATCATCGCTCAAGTACTTATCAAGACTACCTCTGGATGCATACTCATATACTATGATTTTTTCATCCTCTTCATCACAGTAGCCTAAAAGACCAATGACATTTTTGTGTTTATACTCTATAAGTATGTCCAACTCGGCCATAAATTTAGCTGTGGCCAGCTCTGTCAAAACTTCAGCATCTCCTTGAACCGACTTCTTATGCAACCGTTTTGCAGCAATGGTGTTATCTCCATGAGTACCGTGAGTAGCTCCCTTGTATACATTCCCAGAATCTCCATGTCCAATAATATTGTCTTGACTGAAGCCTTTCGTGGCCGACTTTATGTCTTCCAGTGACAGTTTTAGGTTGTCTTTGTGGTTAACCTGATAATTATTGGATAGTCAGTCGATCTGTTAAGTTAATAACAAAATGAAACAACTTTCCATCTATAATACATTCGAATTTTTATTTTTCCTTTAAAGGTTCTCAATCTCCAAGTTCATGTCAACATCGTGGTTGTAAATCGAGGGGGGGGTGAGGGTGGGAGGGGGGGGGTTGTGTGGGGCTGGTTGTTGATTTTTCCAAATTAAAGGAAGAGGAACAATTTACCGGCGAATCAAAACAATAAATCTGCAAAACTAAGTTGTAAAGAAAAAAACTTAAACGGTAAGATCATATATTGAGTAAAGTTTGAGAAAAATGTTGTTTACACAAAGTAATTTTTTTTTAAAATGGGGTTTTCTTGTGAATTGTCACATATTACTATCAAGAATATGAGGATATTAGAAAGTTTTCTTTTAAAATATTGACTTACCTGAGAGTCTAATGCTTTTTTGAGTTCGTTGATGACAACTTCTATTGTTGGACGTTGCGCTTGAGTTTCTGCCACACATCGAGATGCAATTTCTAAAAATATGGCCAAAGACTCTTTATTGGGACCTTTACTTAAAGAAAAGACATGTTCATCGGTCTCCTCCTTTATCTTGTGATCAACAATTTCCATTATTTTTCCCTTTTCAAAATGGTCTCTCGCGATGGGTGCAATTCCCTTCTCATTAACCTTGGTGTATAGGGAATCATAGGCTAACCTCCCGGTCAAGATCTCAAGCAACACAACTCCAAACGAGTAAATGTCTGACTTCTTACTTAGTTTACCATCCTTCTCATATTCTGGATCTAGGTATACATAAGTACCTGCAATCATACTGGTATAGAAAGTGCTGGCCAATTGATCTGCTGGGTGGAATTTGGAAAGCCCAAAATCCGCAATCTTTGCCTTCCAATTATCTACCAATAGAATATTATCGCTTTTGATGTCCCGGTGGATCATCTTTTGTTTGCCATGATATGTGTTGTTGTGAATGTAACTCAAACCATGTGCAATATCAAGACATATATTTAGACGTTGCAACCAATTAAGATTAGCCATTTTATCACTACTTCCCAAATAGCTTTCAAGACTTCCTTTCGAAGCATGCTCATAAACCAGGATCATTGCACCGTTACCTTCATAACAAAAACCAAGAAGAGAGATTATATTCTCATGCTTACAACTAGTTAGAGTTTCAATTTCTGCAATGAACCCTTGTCCTCCTTCTTGATTGTTAATGCGCTTTATGGCTACCGTGCTTCGTTTTTTGGGTAAATCGCATTTATCCACCCCTTCTTTCGACGAGGAATTACTGCTATCAAAATATACATCAAGATCTGCTTTGTATACTTTACCGAATCCGCCTGACCCGATGCAATATGCGTCGTCAAAATTCTTGGTAGCCTCCTTTATATCATTTAGTCCGATCTTCAGGTGTTCCAAGTTCCCCTGAAAAATTATGAATTGTGCAACACCACATTAAGGCTAGTAAGGATTGGAGTGGTATTAAGAGAAGTGAAGTTTTTATAATTGAATGATATTTATAAAACGGTAAATAATGGTTTACCGGTTCCGTTGAGAAAGTTTTTATTTTGAGAAGATTGAGAAATTTTCGTTTGAGCAAATTGATTCATATTTTTTGATTTGATTCACAAGTAAACATCATTTAATAGTTAATCAAATCTATAAATCACAAATTTGATTCACAAATCAATGCTAAAATCAAGTTATGGTAATGATTCTTTAAATTTGTATAGAAGATTAAGTATTGTACTTATATCGCAAAATCGAGAGATTTTTTAACATTGATTCGAATTTTTTTTACACACATTGGATTATAATCACATTAAAATGAGTTTTACGCTTGAAAAACTTGAATCAAAGTTAAAAATCTATCATTTTTGAAAACCTTCTCAACCTTCTCAAAATAAAAACCTTCTCAATCGATCCGGATTCTATACTTTTATCCCTAAACTTTGAGTTGGTTTTAATCACTTAATTTGTTTTGAAATTTTTTTAATCTTTAACTTTGTCTATTCAAACTCATTTAAATTTATATCAGTTTTGGGCCGTATTATAGAGTAACCGTATTATATGTCGTGTCTAGAATAATATATTTTACTTAATTTATATCTGTGTTGCCACCCTTACTTGCAACTTTTCCCTAGTTTCAGATTAAGTGGATAAGTTCAGTTCTTTCTGACGCGGCCCGCTGTCATGACCTGGTATTCTCTATATTGAATTTTGTGAAAAATCCCTTGCCAATAAATAATAAAAAGTTAATTAAATTGTCATATAAAGTTAAAATCAAATGAACATTCAAACCTAAGAGTACCAAATAAAGAAAAATGTAAAGTTAATGATAAAAATGCCGCAAGAAAACTATAAAGGGTTTGATCAAATGGTTCATCAAAACAAAAAACAAAAACGTTGCCCAAAAGGGTTAATTGGCTAAACTATAAGTTAGCTCAAAATAATGGATAAAATCAAAAATTCACCTTTTTGAAATATGAGAACGTTTCAAGAGCAACAGATGTTTTGTTTTAAGTTAACTATTAAGACGATAATTTTCATCCGTAAAACTAACGCCTAAAAAAATACGTTTAAACAAAAAGATCAAGACGCGTGACAAGATTGAAAATGGAGATTAAGAAAGAAAATACATATGCACTGTTTGAAATGACTGAATGAAGCGGGAATCAGTTGAAGCATATTCGTTTTATCTTATTATCATTAATTATAACAATTTTAAGCATATTAAAATTACTAGTTTTAGAGTTTACTCACATAATAAAACGGGCAAAAAAGTTATAATAACTTTGTTTTAAAGTGAAATATCGTGACAATTCATAAATTCATCTTTTGTATTGTTTAAGATATAAAATTACAATAAATATTTTATACTCATATAATTATAATACTTATGAATGCGCGGTTTACATAACACATGATACTTTTTATCATTGAAAGATTACGCTCAAAATGAACCAACTATTAAGTTTTAACAGAAACAAATTTACTTCTACATCCATATTTTAATACTAACATTTGTCATCTTGATAATTATGCGAAACTAATTACTGTAGATGAACAATGATATAGCTTCTTAGGAAAACAAACTTGTCAAATAAGTAAACTTAGTTAGGATAACAAATACCACTTTTCTTTTATTACAATTTACACCTTTAAATCTTAGATTTTTTTAATACTAACAAATTTACTTTGTACATCCCTATTTTAATACTAACATTTGTCATCTTCATAATTATGTAAGGCTAATCACTGTAGATGAACGGTGATATAGGTTCTTAGGAAAACAAATGTCTAGTAAGTAAAACTTAGCTAGGATAACACCCCCCCCCCCCCCCCCCCCCCCCCCCCCCCCCCCTATTATATAACTTTTCTTTTATCTCACTTTACAACTTTACACTTAAGATCTTTTTTCCATTATTATTATTTTTACCTTTCATACTATAATAATTTACCCACATAAGTTTAGCTTTCCTGATATGATGAAAATGACTTCTCTACATGTATGACGTACATATCAATGTTATCATGTAAAATGTTTATTAAGCTTATAATTTTTTATTTTATTTTTAAACTTTTATGCAATTGAAAATCTACATGTAATGCAATAGATATCTTTAGTTATGCATATTATTTTTGGGTTAATGGCATATACCAGCAACGTATTTTCCCATTTGAGTCATTATCAGATATGAACTCAAAAAAGTATCACAATACCCATCCAACTTTATATGTTTTGTGCCGATATCAGCAACTTGACCATTTTTACTTACAAAATTCACGTCATGTGACACATGTACATGTCATGTCCCTTTTTTAGAGCGTTAGGTTCCATGTCAGCCCCTAATACACACCGTTAGGTTGTCTTCCCCAATTGAAACACATATAACCCTAACACTAACACATACAACCTAACGGTGTGTATTAGGGGCTGACATGGAACCTAACGCTCTAAAAGAAGGGACATGACATATACATGTGTCACATGACGTGAATTTTTTAAGTAAAAATGGTCAAGTTGCTGATATCGGTACAAAACATATAAAGTTGGATGAGTATTGTGATACTTTTTTGAATTCATATCTGATAATGACTCAAATGGGAAAGTACGTTGCTATTATATGTCATTAACCCAAAATTGCAGCTAAGTTTATGATGATATTTTAATACAGAGTGCAATAGCAAAGACTCGTAAATTTGCCATCCAAAATCCAACATGATATCTTAAATCTGCTGACGATCATTTGGGCTTGGTCTTCGAAACAACTTTAGCAAGTTGGATATAGCAATTTGAATCAGTTTTGTTAAAACCAGTGGTATAAAGGATATCGCATACACTTTTTGATATGATTTATTAATACAATAATCACTTTTGTTAAAACTAGTGGTATAAAGGATATTGCATATACTTTATGATATGATTTATTAATACAATAATCACGTACTAGTTTAAGTCAAGGAATCGTATTGGTTGTTTATAGGGCATATATGTCCAAAAAACTGTAATTTTGTACGTATGTATGCAGGGAGTTAGCAGCACAAAATTATAGCTAATATATTGCTATTCTTTTTTACTATTGTATTTATTATTATTTCTAATGCTACTACTAAATACATATTTAAGCAAAGGAAAGATTCTATCTATGCCCCTTACAAAAAAAAGGGTGGGTGTTAAATGCCGTCAAAAAGTGCTTTCTAAAAATGCCCCAGGGTGACCTGCCGACTTCGGCGACTTTCATCAAAATTTAACAAGTGTCCCAAGTGCTCAAGTCGACCAAGTATTTGCATGGGCACGTGTCAAATTTGGGTGAGAGTCGCTCAAGTCGTTCAAATCGTCCAGAGACGTTTGTGAAAAACACTTTTTTGGGGATATTTAACACCCACGTTTTTTGTGTAGGGGCCATAAATAAAATTTGCCCTTAACCAAATATGCCTCCACAATTTGGGAAGATTTGTATTCATGTAACACTTT
>BQNB010029834.1:19459-55408 GCA_026074375.1 Tanacetum coccineum
AATGGCCCTTGGTTGGTTATTTGGGATTAGAATGGTTTAAAACAAGTAAACGGGTTAAATGAACCAATTAGGTACATTTAGGGTTTCTAGGATATGTTTTACGTACAAGTGAAGTAAAATGATGAAGTAATGATGAAATAATGATTGAATAGGATTGATATGATTGTAAAATAAGTTTTTACAACTTATTTGAGTGTTGGTTTGGGTTTACAATGGATAAAAGCCAAGAAACAAGTTATGGTTTAGAAACTAGCTCGGTTTTAGGGTTTTGGGTTTTGAATTAGGGTTTTGAATGTAAAAAGATGTATGAAAGCTTATGAATAGAATATTTAATGTTTACACCTTGTAAAATGAGTGTAGTAACTTGCTTAAGTGGTGGTGAAGAAATTAGAATGGAAACGGAGGTAAAACGGCTATTTTAGAGATCATGCTTAATGACTTGTACATTGAGCTTTTAGAGATTTGTACTTTGACTTGAAGAGATTTTATATTTCAAATGAGATTTTATATTACTTGTACATATGCTTTAGTAGCTTGTGCATTCACTTTAGGGGTTAACCCTTCCATGAGATTAGGGTTTAGGGCATCCGATAATGGTTTAAAGCCCGTTTTGATATGATGTTGCAAATGGTACCTTTTAGGAAGAATGTACCTTGTAATATTGATATTATGATATTGACTTGATATGTTATGATGTTTGCTTGACATATATGAGAATAGGATTGCCATACGTAGGTTGTCCGAGTCCGTTAACTTGAGTTATGCATGTTATATTGCATATTTGAGATATTGGCAAAGTAATGTAATGTAATAAAGCGAAAAATTTCCCTAAAAAAGGTGAGTTCATATATAACTGATAGTTTGTACATCATTTAACTTAATAGATGGATATTTACATTTATGAAAATTATGGGTTCTTATATACACGCTCCTCTTTTGACAGCTACTCTGGTTTACTGTGATAACGTTAGTGCAGTTTATATGTCAGCCAACCTGGTTCAACACCAACACACCAAACATATTGAGATTGATATATACTTTTTTCGTGATATGGTTAAAGCTGGTCATGTTCGGGTTCTTCATGTTCCATCTCATTTTCAGTATGCTGATATCTTCATCAAAGGTCTTCCCTCAGCTTTGTTTGAAGATTTTCGCTCCAGTTTGAGCGTACAGCCTTGGTATGTGCTTAATTACACATACCATTTTCCATTAAAAACGGACTTAAATGACTAAAAACGTACCAAAAATACATTGTATTTGTATGTTTTGCATTTGTATTGTGCAGGAAATAGATATTCAAGAAAAGGAACAAAAAGTAAGCCAAAAACAAACAAAACCAAGCACGGAATGGAAAGGACAAAGTCAAAAGTCAACCAAATGAAGAAAATACAACTTAAGGGACTATAATTGACAAACCTCAAGTTGTATTACAAGAATTAAAAGTCAAGGGTTGAAATTGCAAACCGGGCAAAGTTTGCATTGAAGTTATAAGATTTGAGGGGACAAAGCTGCCAACCTACCCAAACTTCATTTTTTCCCGCCCAACAAAACCCAGGTGCAGAGTAGGGATGTCGACCCATACCTTCTCTCTGCAAAACACTCAACACCCTAGAGAAATCATTTCAACCACTCCTCTATCCCCCCTCTAGCTATATAAGTGCCATGTTGGCAATCCCTCACATCTTTCCAAGCTTTTAAATGGTTGTGATTGACTCCAATGAAGCACAAAAGAAATTGAAGGCTGGGATTTGTTTTAGAATCACCTCACACAACAAGCACACTTGGTTTTTGTCTCTACAAAGAAGCACAAGTTAGAAGAAAAAGAAGAGAATACTTCGGCTATAAATAAGCCTTTTGTAAGCCTTTGAGGGAATCTTAGTTTTTAACTAGTTAATCTTAGAATATCTTAGCTTAATTTTCAATTTAACTTAGCTTATTTTAGTTTTTAAAGTTATTTACAGCTTTCACTTTCAGCTTTGTACTAATTTCCAAGTTTAATAAAGTGTTGAGATTTTATCCAATTTTTAAATTCCAAATTCTCACTTGCTAACTTGTGCCTAATTGCATTTGAAAAGCTTTCAAAGGAGCTTGTTTATAAGCTGTTTTTGTTTAGTAAAAGAAAAAAAAAGATAAGTTAATTAAGTAAACCAAACAAATAAAAGGGTAAGTAGTTAAGAGAAATTGCAAAAATCACTCTAATACACCACAGCTTATTTTTATGGATGATAAGCCAGTTCTGGATGGGCTTATGGACACTACTAGCTTGATTTAATAACAAGCTAGATCTGTAGATTCCTAGGTTTATGAAGAGCCCTGTTTTTTGAGCAAGGTGTTGTAAGTACTCCCTCTTTTTCTTACTTTTTCTTATTGCTATAGAACTGCTAATTAGTGCGCTATTTGTTACTAATGTTAACTTATTTGTGTTTTATTCAGAATGTTTTATGCATAACTTAACTTAGTTGTTAGATTTAAAAGTGATTAAGAGCAACTATATTTTAATCAGTGTAGATAAATTTAGTTCCTTTAATAAAACAGTTAGTTTTTGAGTTAACACTGTTAGATTAATTTACTTATTTAAGTTCTTCTCACAGATTGGAAATCTGTTCCTAATACCTATGTTGTCATTTAGATAAATTCTGTTTTTTAACAATTAGTAATCAAATCGAGCTTGAATCAACATGGACATTTGAAACCTTTAAGAGGTTTTTAGAACTAGCGGTACCTACCTATTTAACTAGCGTACTAACTTTTAACGCTACGTACTACTCTAGGTAATTACCCGGTAGTATCACGCAGATTTTGTGATCTCACTTTTAGGATAGTGTATAGATTAGGTTTTTATGTTAAGAATTTTGAACATAACTCAATTGGAGTGAACAAAATCTTTTTGAGGTTTGATTTGAAAAGTTTTGAGCTATATTCCTGTAGCTTATTAAAGGTACTAAAAGTGCTTATTTTTATTAAAAAGCCAAAAAATATCAGTGAAGAGATTGTTCTTGATTGTGCATATTTCAGTGCCTTCTTTAAAAAAAGTGAGAAAGGGTGGGCATAAAATAAGACCATTAATGAGCTTATTACCAAACGGCCCAACTTTTCAGTTTGGCTTAATGGATGATTTTATGCTTATTTTGAATTTGGCTTATTTAAGAAAAAGTTAGAGTTACTACTTTTTTTTGATGCAAAATGATTTAAGTTAATTTGTGTTAGGGTGGGAAATATCTTTTGAATCAGATTAGCACCAATGATGCTTCCAAAACATCTCTCCTTTTTGAATTTGAGCTTATATAGAGTTTCTTAGTTGTCCAAAATACCAAAAACCAAAGTTAAAGCAACTGTACTGGAATTCCCTGCAATCAGCAGCTTTTTGGGTTTTTTGAAGCTTATAAAGTGCGTATTTTCTAAGTGTCTTATTAAAGTTGCATAAAAACATGTTGTGAACAACTTCCGTGTTTTTTGCTTATGGCTAAGAAACAACTTTTAAATCAGCACTTTGAGACTTGGACTAAAACGAAGTTGGTAGCTTTAGCTTCAATTTTGCCATTCTAGTATATTCTAGTTGCTTATTCTGACTCTGAATTGCTTATTCAGGGTAGGTAAACATCTTGTTTATGTCTATTTGCTTATTTCTCGTTTTCATTATGTTTTATGGAGCTACAGTACTAACTTAAAAGCTAGCAGTACTTTAACGTCAAAGTTATACTTGTTAGTTAAAACTGTTAGTACTAGGTTGTTAGTACATCGCTGAGTTTCCTTGCTTAATTTAGCTTAATTTGCTTTTTTTGCGAATTTGCTATTTAGAGTTAGCTTAGCTTATTTGATTTGTCTTAAGTTTATTTGAGCTTATTTTCTGTCTTAAAGTTAAAAAGTTTTAAGTGTTTTGTTCCATTCCAGCCTTTAAGGCCTGCTCTAGCTTATTTTCTTGCTTATCTTTGAGTTGCATTTTCTATTAGGTTTAGTGCCCAATATTATCCAAATCTTTGTCATTCAGTCATCAATCATCAATCCGTAATTCGATTTTCCATTCAAGCCTCGTTGGGACATAACGACCCGGAGACTCTCTATACTGCTTCCGGTTTCATTGATTTTGCGGATTTTGTTCCTTGATATATATTTATATTTGTTTACATTTATCTATGTATAAAGAGGGTTAAGTTTATGCGAGTCAGGGATCCACAATACAAAACATATTATATCGCAACACAACGGGACAGAACGTGCCCACGATCCAATACACATAACTACAGCAAGCTTAAAAACATTTTAACACGACAACAAGACAAGCATCATTCTCACCCAAAAATAACATGAGAAAAAGGGGCTATGAAACTCACATTTGCTTAGCTTTCCAAAAGATTCCAACAAAAAGCTTCACAAACAATTAGCAAAAATCTAAACAACAAAATAACTCGTGTTACACGCTATTAAGCCAAAAGCTTAAGCCCATGTAACAATCATATTATGGATGTCTAAGGTGTTTAGTTACCCTCATGGGTCACCCCGACACCATGCCCGACATTTAACAAATTCGTTTACACATTATTTCAAAGTCTTACAATTTACCCGAAAATGCAGAATTTTGACCTCACTTTACCATTTTCTAAACCAAACCTACTGAGCTTTATAAATTCTACCAAAAATCACAGGTTAAATACCATGAGTCTAATAACTCCATGGTTTTTCTACTAATTTATTTTTCTTCTTAAGTGCCTCAAATAAAATCAAACTTTTAACTACTCAGTTTCGGATCTGATCGCACACTTAAAAAGTTTTGACCTAAAACCCATACTTAGACTCCAAATAAGAAGCTCTCCTTTGAGAGATTTCTAATAGACACATAGAACTAAATCATGTATAAGGGATAAGCTAAATTCGAATTTTAAGTGGGGGTTTTACACCTCGTAATCTGACCTAAATCTGACCCGTATTTACTGTTTGACAACTTTTCTTGCAACCAACGTTTGACTGACTTCCCGACCTCAAAAACCTTCGAGGCCGAATGTTCTGGAAACTAGACTCTCTGAGCTACGTCATAGACACAGGAAACTTGACAAAAGCTATTACCATCATTGAGATATCAGCCAAACAACACAGCCCTAAATTCTGCCCCAATCTAAATCAAATTCTAACGCGAATTAATTCTAACCAATTACACCCATATAGCTTCTAAATTAAAACCCCTAATAAATGGCAATATGATTAAACATCATTAATTCACTGATTTTACAAAACCCTAGATTCCACATAATAATTAATTACATGAATTAATGAAATAATAAACTAACAAGGATATTTAAAACTAACCTTAAGCCTGATTCTTCAATCAAAAGCAAAAACCCTAATTTTTTTCTCCTATTTTCTCTTTGTTTCGATCCGTTATACCTAAGGGGGAGGTTATTGGAATTTTAATTTTGTATTTATAGAGGCCCACCAACTAAATATAGATAGAAGTCTAATTGAGTTTGTTTCCTTTTAAAATTCCTTTCTACTAAATATCGTTTTTAATATTCATGTATAAAAAAATATTTTTATTTATTTATTTACTAATTACTTAATTATTTTCTTTAGCTTAAGTTTTTATAAAAATCTAAGCTTATTTGAGTATACCTTTTTGCGTAAACTTACTTTACTAAACCTTTAAAAATAATTAACTTTTTATTTTTATTAATCATAACTTTCCAAAAATTGGAATTTCATTTCTCTTATATCCTAAATACTAAAACCTAATCTTATCTTAAATCACTAACACAAAATTACATATACTTATAATTACTTACATAATTAACGCAAAACCGCTTCAAGATCACCGAAAATCATCTTCCTTGACACCAAAGGTGAACGAAATGAATTCCCATATAATTCCAACACAAACCTATCCCAATGAGACGATCACGCTCAATGGATGATTTATCAATCTCACATATCCACACAAACACATATAAACACGTATAAACACATATAACACATAACCCATACATTGCAACATATACATAAGTCAACACTAATAGTTTGACTAACCTGCTAAAGTCATGGTTGTCACATAAACCATCCCTTAAGAATGGTTTAGGTTACGTCAAAACCGAGTCTAGACCTATAACACCGCCACCTAGAAAATAATTCTTCTCAACAAAGACACAACACACCTCAACCTAGAAGAAGTTCTAGCAGACCAATTTATCAAAATCATTATCCTATGAATTGGAATAACAATTAAAATTCAGGTTTTGTACATATAGGAAATTGCATCCCATTTTAATATCCTAGCCAATTGAAACAAATGCAAGTGATGTACAGCACTAACGTTTTTGGACCCATGAGATATTGGGGACCAAGCGCTTGAGTTTTTTTGCTTAATTAGGTATGCTTGAGAACTTGTTTGAAGTCGGACGAATGAATTAAAGATAGCAATTTCTCTAAACACATGACGGGAAACAAAAGTATATTCTCTACCTATAAAGCATACGACATAGGTTATGTTGTTTTTTGAAGTAACTTAAAAGGAAAGATCATTGACAAAGGTACGGTCTCTAACGAATCTCTTATTGATTAAACGTGGAACATGTAGATAACTTAGCTTTTGATTTACTTAGTGTCGGTCAAATTTGTGAAAATAAGTGTAGAGTCTTATTTACAGAAGATGATAGTGAAATAATTAAGGATGGTAAAATCATAGGAAATGGTATTAGGAAAAATGGTCTATACGTCATGAAATTTGGAAATAAGTCTCAAGACAAATTATGTCTCGCCACGGTAGTTGATAATTCTACTTTATGGCATAGAAGAACACTTGGGTCACACACATATGACTTTAATCCAATCTTTGTCATCCAAAAGAAATTTTAGAAACTTGGGCCCTAACTAAATATGATAAAAAAATTTGTGATGCTTGCAAAATAGAAAAACAAGCTCATGCAAGCCATTAGGCTAAAAATATTGTTTCTACTAAAATATGTTTAGAACTTTTACATATAGATCAATTTGGTCCATCCACTATCAGGTGTTACGGAGGTAACTTATATACTTTAGTTGTAGTGGATGATTATTCATGATATACTTAGACAAAAAATTTGAAAACCAAAAGTGAAGCTTTTGAAAAATTTGAAATATTAAGTAAGAAAATCCAAGACCAATTAGGATGTTCTATAGTTTCTATTAGAACGGATCATGGTCGGGAATTTGATAACGAAGTACAATTCGGAGATTTTTGTGATGCACAAGGCATTACTCATAATTTCTCGGCTCCTCGTACTCCACAATCAAATGGGGTAATTGAAAGAAAGAATCGTACATTACAAGAAATGTCTAGGACTATGTTAAATGAACAATTAGTACCTAATAAGTTTTGGTGCAACGCCGTTGACACTTCAACTTATATTCTTAATAGAATATTAATCTGACCAATTCTAGGAAAAACCCCTTATAAAATATTTAGAGGTAGGAAACCTTCTTTAGAATATTTCAAAGTATTTAGAAGCAAGTGCTTCATATTAAATACTAAAGATTATTTAACCAAGTTTGACCCAAAGTCATACGAAGGTGTTTTCCTAGGATATTCACAAAATAGCAAAGCTTATATTATCTTGAATAAACACACCATAAAAGTCAAAAAATCACTCAACGTGACATTCGATGAAAGTCCTCCTCCTACCAAATTATCACCATTGGTTGATGATGATGTTGGTGAAGAAGAAGCTATTAAAAATAATATTAAAGTAGTAAACAATAATAATATTAAAGAAGTAACGTGGAGGTTGTGCAAACTTCACAAGAAGCTTTACAATCCCTTAGACAGTGTACCTAAAGGTTGGGAAGGCTCGAACACAGTCTAACAAAATTCTAAGGGGTTGAGAGAAGATTCTTTTTGTGTTTTTTAAATTTATAAAGAAGCAAGTATATATGTCATGTATTTGAGATGTTGGTTTGTTTTACCTAATTAAACTAAATATAATCTAAACTATTGGTGATAACTTTATGATAAAAAGATGTATTTACCTAATCATGCACTACTCCTCAGATTGCTTCTCCTAATCTATTGCTTTGTCACACTTGTGATGATTTGTGTAAGTATTTTCTAAGTCATGAACGAATTAACATCGAACCCCGCCTTCTATTTAATTATTCCGTTAAGGGCAACGCACAAGTAAGGTGTATAAAGACTAATTACAAGGCCCTAAGAGTATATTAATGCATGTGAAATAACTAAAGAGGAATCAACCATATTAGGGGTAAGGTAGTATGAAGACTGTTACCGTTGGTATCCTTTCTACACACTTGCATTTCCCTAGACGTTGATGCCAATTTAATAACTTATGGCTAGTTTTCTAGAGCCTAACGTGCCACATCCTCGAATAAGAAGCAATATCAAAAGGATCTACAACCTAAAGTTTCATGCCAATCATAAGTAATATACAAAAGGAGGGTTTAGCCTAGCATGTTATAAAGAAAGCAAGAGCATAAACTAATCAAACCACATATAGACATAATGAACGATTAATGATAAACAATCTTACTTGATTAAAACATGGATTGAAGGTAGTTACAATAGGGTTTTGAGGCCCTAAAAATGACCTAAAAAGCTGCTAGAAAGACTAGGGTTCGTCTCCCAAAAGTTATACAACGTACAAACACTAAAACCCTATAATCGTTTTGTATATATAGTTAAAATGGTGCGACGACCATCACGTTTGAAGTGTGACCCATCGCACGTGGATGATTCTAGATCCTCTTTAAGTCGGCCACGCCCTGACGCCGTCGCTAGATCTCTGACGCCGTCACAATGAAGATCCTGACGTCGTCGCTTTATGATGGCGACGCCGTCTCCACGCTCTGTATGCACAATTCTTCATATTTTTGGTGTAGAGTCATAATCTTGTCTGTTTCTTCTACAAATGAGCCCAAGTCACGTGTATTTCCTCCAAATGCCATCCAAGTACTGAAAACCTGAAAACAAATGATTAAGCATATAATCTGGGCATATTTGCATGATTTAGGGGGTTAAATGGCCCTAAAAAAGTGTATAAAATGACACCTCATCAAATACCCCTACACTTGGGATTTGCTTGTCCTCAAGTAAATGGGCTTTTCTACCTAGACAATAGCAATATTGAGGTCATTTAATCTACCTTTTAAAAGTATTTTACAACACAACCTTCTAGACCTCGTGATTAAAAGCACGGAAAGTATATACTAGTACATCACATAAGTGTTTGGGATTCTCTCTTTCACTCGGGTGTATAATAAATTATAACAACTATGAGAAACAGAAAATCAACACTCATTACCTGTCATAACATATAAATTACCATAGGCTTAGTAAAGGATCAAAACCTCCACCGCTAGGCGCAAGTACTAGTCATTACTGTCAAAGAGGTCTTTTTAAAGGGTTGTGGGGTGTAGGTGTAAGATAATATTAACGAAAATGGAAACGGATGGGATACATTTAGGTGGCTTGTGGGTGAATTTAGGGTGAAAGGGTTAGCTAATTATTTATAAGAATACACGCTGATTTGGTTGCTAAGCCAAGACTCGGACAAAGATATACAAACTCTACCAACTTACTTAAATCTCATTCTATTTATTTCTTGACTCTATGTTAAACATATACATAAGCAAATAATGGCAAGCCCTACATTTTTTTATCACTTATTTTTTTTTTTATATACATTACTTTTCCCTGCCATTGCTTAAACATATAATACATCATGGTTGTTTTTATAGATACAACCCCTACACTTGAACTTTTTACCTACACGATTATTTAAGATCCTAACAAAAGACCCCGAATTGAGTTGGATCAAATAAACATGGAGCTTATTGAGCTCTATTAGGGGTAATAAATTGCTTCTTCCCTAATTCTTCATAAGATGAATACTACCATGATTCCTAATCGTCCCAAAACTGTAGTTACAAGGATAAGGATTTAGCAACCGTGTACTCAAAAAATTAACTTGGGTTAAAACAATAATGTACTAAAAGTGAGTAGATACAAGGTAGGCTAAGGCGATTTAGGTGTAACAATTAGTTCAAGGGTGACAATGTTCTTCATTAATAGTCCGGCTTAACCAAAAACTTACAAGAACCGTGAAAAAGGATAGGCTCGGAGGGTTTTTATTAGGGGTATCCTGCACTAAAAATGAGTGCATGGCAAGGGTGTGGGATAGTTATATGATCGAGGTGACCATCATAACAATTACAGGTTTAAAACATGGGTTAATCTTAGTGCCTCTTATCTAGCAAATCCTAGTTCTCACTATGCGGTCTCGGGATGCATCACAAAAACAAGTTCTAGAATTTAATATACTACCGGTATACTCATATAATTTAATACCGATACCAATGTTCCAGAAAAGGCGACAAAGACCATACGTACACATCTGTAACGACGAAATAGACACATATGACTACATTCGAACCTCAACTCGAACAAGCTAAAAGGTGATAACTATCTTGGTAACAAAATGATACCCAAATTTCCTATAGATCTAAAGGTGAACCTCAACATTTTTGAGGCTAGAATTTTGAGGGTTTTTTGTGTCATTGTCCATACACATCCAATCCATGAAGACGCTATTACTACTCGATTACGTCCGTAATGACTCAAAACTGACACGAATTAATCCAAACAATTTATTTAAAATATTTGAATTGGTTCTTAAAACTAGATATATCCCCCTACACTTATTTTATGCAAAATACCTTTGATTGTAAATAAGACGAAGTTACAAACAAAGCAAAGCATGATTACAAAAATTGATGAATTCAAACATTATAAAACAAACAATAAAGAATAAAACACAAGACACTCCTAAATGCGTAGAAAGTAAAAATATTGGGGATGGCCTCCCAAAAAGCCTTTTTTCGTTATTTACGAGTCTTGTAGCTTAGAAACTCAAGTCCCACGCCTTTACGTGACTCTCCTTCATTATCCAAGTGTGATATCTTCTTCTCTGTTAGTACCAATACGACTTCTTGTTATGGTTTTCACACTTGCTTATTTACGATGAATTCATTCCCATCTTTATCGTAAAGCTCGATTGCATCATTTCTCATCTCTTTGCTTACTGAGAATGGTCCGTACCACCTTGACTTCCGCTTCCCGGGGAACAACCTTAGCCGTGAATTGAAGAGAAATACTTTAACGCCTTTTTCATAATTGGTTGGTATTTTTATCCGTTTATCATGCCACCTTTTTGTTCTTTCCTTATAAGTGATGGAGGACTCATAAGCATCGAGCCTCATTTCGTCCAGCTAGTTAACTTGCAGGAACCTATTTGCTCTAGCTTTTGCCAGGTCCATGTTACAGCTTTTGTTAGTGCAAATATTATAATATTTAATCTATACGATCTCTTTATGTTTTGGTGATAACAAACATATGACTTGTAATACGTAACGTAAAGTGCGCAAGTTACTCGTAATCACAAATCATTAATGCACACATGCATCAACATCTCTCGACGTCTCAAGTATGCATCAAGACGGACATCGGTTTACACCCGACGTAAATCACATAAGGTATGTACAAACAAGCATTAAACTTGTAGGATGATCAAAGAAATCAGTTTTTGTCTTAAACTTTACATTTTTATAAATGTAACAAAATAATTTTTTCAAAAATTAATTAAACAAATTATTTTTTTAATTTTAAAGAAATGTTTTATGTGGTAATTATTTCAAAATTCAAAATCTGGTTTTTCCCCCTAAAACATGTTAAACTTTCAGCAAACAAGCTTGTCATCACAAAAAGACAAAAATAGGAGCGTCTGTCAGGGCGGTCCCTTAAATAGGCCGGCGACCCCCTTAAATATCCGGCGGCCCCCTAATATATCTGGGATTGCTGTTTCTTGACATGCTTATTTTTTAGCTCTTATAAATAGTTGGGTCACCTCCAACTATTTCATAACCCCTGCACGATTTTCTTTCATTGTCTTTCCTCTCTCTAGATCCACTAAATCTTTCAAATTTTTGATCATTCAACTTGGTCAATCTTGTTTAATAAGTGATCAATCTTTTATTCCTTTTCTCCTTTCATCTAGTGCAAAGAGAAATAACTTCAGTCATCTTCAAGAACCGAAGTTATGTAGTCTAGTTACCTATTTGTAATATTTTTTAATAGATTGAGTCCATGTCGTCCAATATTTAGTAGTGTGTGATCCAAATGATTATATATTTGGATAGTTGAATGTGGATTGAGTTAGTCATTTTAGGCCTTAAAATACATATAGGGGGTGAAGTGGAGATTTGTTCTAGCTAAGATTAGGACTCGACATCTAGCTAGGTCAGAAAATAATGTAAGACGACGCGGTTTATTTATGTTTAAGCCATAAAACAAAAGGTTTGTTATGTTGGGGACCATAAAACATAACGGTTTTTGGTTTGTACCCTAAGAAAGAATCGACATCTAGCTTAGTGGGGCTCCACCCCGAAAAGATAATGTACGTATTAGGTAATTAGTTTTTCTCCGTCGACATGGAGCTTGTTGATTAGGGGAGTAAACTCTCGAGCAGGATACTCGGGAATGTAGTAGGGCGAAAAAGGAGCTTCGTGACCGAATCACTATAAACCCCCCGTGTCCGGTTTGCCATGTGTTTTTAAACTTTTCCTTTACTTATTTCTTTACATTTATCGCTTTAACTTATACTTTGCATTGTGCTTATGATTGTGTGAATGGTTGTGTATAAAGTTTTTAGTTAAGGTTGTGTACACTTTGTAGTTAATATTTTGTTCTTTTTTTAAATTTGATTATTAAGATATGTGCTAGCTGTTGTAAAAAAAAGTGGGGGGGGGGTGGGGGGGGGGGGGGGAGAGGGGGGGGGGGGGGGGGCGGGGGACCCCTATTATCGACACTTCTCATATTACGTCTAACTTGATGGCGGTTTTCTACTAAAGATTTAAAGTTTTTAAATGAAAACGTATTCACCCCCCTCTACGGTTTCCACAATTGGTATTAGAGCCACGTCGCTCTAGTTTTCAAAACATATAGTTTTTAAAAAATAGAGTACGATCCATGAATCAAATTACCTATGAAGGGGGATTAAATATGAAAAGTGTTTTGTTGTTTGATTCGTACTAGTTTTGTTATTTAATATACTTTGTATACTAGCTTGAAGAAATTTTTTCACAAAAGAACTTGGAAGTGCCAGCTTATGTTTGTCTAAGTCGTAAGAGTAGAAATGATGTCTAAAACACAAAATCTATGTGCTGGAACTACTTTTTAAAGTCCTATGTTCTATAGTTAAGTCACCAAATAATTTTAAACAAAAAACGTGTTTTGGGGTCACTGGTGGCGGTCCCATAAATGTTATGGTGACCCCCAAATATATCTGGGGGCCGTCACCTTTATGGGGGCCGTATGTCTGTTTCAACATAATTTGGCAAATTTTAAAAAATCATATAAAATCAACCGTAAGTCCGTAGAAGTCGTGCCATCCGCCATTTCGAAGAAAATTAAGTCTACTTTTATTTAAAAAGACTTCTAAGTCTTCATTCTAAACTTAAATAACTCAGAAATGCAAAATACTACATAGTGGTCAAAACTTTGAGTTCCGTTTTAACGTAAAACCTGTATTTTACATTTTTCTTTGAGTCGGACATTTTTAATTGATATATCTTTGAAAAATAGTGTATTTGTCCTTTCAAAATATTGATCTTAATTAATTTTTAAAATGGGGAGGAACTATTTTATTCTCAAATCAAATCAAGTTAAGTATACATCGTTATATCTAATACACAAAACAACGACGAATAACCTTATGTAGATGCTAGATGATTATGTGTGTTTACTTTTGTTTCAATTTGGTTAATAGATATTAATAAGTAATCATTACTATTTGTAATTGAGCTAATTATATATCTAAACACATGTGCCATGTATGCTATTTGTATGTTACTAGTTTTTGGATTATGACTAATAGGAATTACGCTAGATTTCTTACGTTAAGTTGCAAAATTGTTTGTGCATTACATATAGCTCATAGATCACAATATTTACAAGTGATTACTAAACATCTTGTAGATCATTTTAGTGTAAACCCCACTTAGGAAATTAGATGAGTTTTAAATAGATTGACAAGTTGTGAGAGAATATGTTCTAAGATCATATGTTAAAACCCATCATTAAAATATTTCCAACACATTATCTCTCTTCCAACAAAATGTTTAAATATTTTAATCATCTTGCGTTGTTTGACCTCGGGTTGGTTAAACAAAATAAAAGATTGTATTAATACATTGTGTTAACCATAAGATTTCACTAACAAGAGACATGATCCGGAGATCGGGGAGGAATAGAAATATAAGTTTCCATTTTATTAAGTAGAGAAAGGAAAATGTTTTTGTATGGTGTGTGTGTTTTCTAGAGAGAGAAATACACACACTTATGAGACTAAATGTTTTTCCTCACCCCTCCATGAAAGTATGGAGGGGATATATATAGCCCGGGATACGATCTACTAACTACACTTAACATTTCTAGTCCATGTGTGTCCGGCTAATGTAAACTAATGTAATTTCGTATTAGCCGACATATTTTAAGGCTAACACATTGGTAATTAAGTAAAAGAAAATATATTTTTTAAACTTTGCTTGTGCTTGCATTGTTCTAACACACACACATAATTATATTCTTTTTATAAACGTATAGTATTTTACAAAAGAAGTGTGATGTATAAAAATGGTTAGCAAATCATTTTATATACTCATTAAATGTCAAAAACAGTAAAACAATACCTTATCGACAAATAGTTTTTCGCACAAGCAAAATATATGACAATCTTGAAGTAAGAAATTAACTTGTCATTATTCATCAACCTCACCTTACAACTAGTCTTAGGATAAATGGAACATACTATGAAAATCTTTATTTTTTTTTAAAAGTGTGTTCGTGAGGGTCAAGAAAGATTTCGAATAGATATTGATTCATTATTCAAATTATGATTGATATTATTATCGAATCTAATTGACAAGTTTTTGAGTATGCAAGAATCGGGTCGGATTTCTATTTGTCATAGCTTTGAGATTATATCAAAATGTAACAAGATATATTATCTTAAACCTACATACTCAATCACACTCGATTGATATGAAAATAACGACATCCTTTTCTAAAACGATAAGAATATGCATCGGATCATAACTCACTGTCACACCCCGCCAAGGCGAAACACGAGGCGTAACATCATGGATATCATCACAACACAATGGTGTCAACAATAGATAATCACTACATGCATAACTAGAAATAAAAGACACTATGTGTCATGACAATACCAAAAACAAAAGAATGGCATCTTGTATTAATGAAAAAGGGGTCTCATCAATATAAGGGCAATGTTTCACAAACCTACTAAAAACATCCAAGAATTCATGCAAACAAAATACAAAACAAAATCAAATGAGAACTTCCAATGCAGCCTAATGGTCTCTCTAGCCACTTTTATTAACTTCAGTATCTTCATAATGCTCACCTGAAAATAATGCTTAAAACGTCAACACAAAGGATGGTGAGAGTCATAGGTTTTATGACACCAACAAAAGATTTAATTCAATTACTGTGATTATACAAAAAAAACAAAACTTGGCAGGACAATTAAGCTGACTATTATACATGCTAACATGCAATCGTCCCAAACAAGCAATCATAATTGGGACGGAACGTGTCCCCCGATCCAAATCACAAAAATAGTCATGGAGAGGAATGCTATCCCCAAACCCAGACTCTTGGTACCATATCCACACAGGTTCATACACACACAAAGTAGGCGAAGCCTCTTGCCCACAAAGTAGTGGAAGAACAATGCAACATCATACAACATGCAACACATAACATATAATAGCTACATAAAAGTCCATGTGTAACTTGAAACATATAATTACCGAATCAAAACATTTCGAAATATTTCCTTCATTTCCATCCTAAGAAAACATAATAAAATGGGACTATGAAACTCACCTGATGTTCAGCTTACTTGACAAGATCTTGCACACAATCTAATCATAACAAAACACAAGTTACACTCGGTTAGGTAAATGCCCAAGCCAATGCAACAATAACATGATGAATCTCTAAACCTAACACTAAGTTTATAATCCTTTATATGCATCTCCCAAATCATTTTCATACTCTATATAGTCTTAACCATTAACTTCTAACTTTTTAGTTTTCGGCAGAAATTTGTAGTCACTTTATGACCACAAATAAAATACTAAAACAAATAACTGATGGTTTTCCTTGCATTCCTTAGTTCGCCAATGAGTTGTGAGCTACTGTGAGTTTTTAGAAAAAAATAATATTAAGTGAAACTATTTTATAAAAATTCATCATTACAAAGTGCTCAGATTCGGACCTGAACGCGCACTGAAAAGTTTAATTTTCTTAAAAATACTTAGAAACACTTTTAGACTTAGCCTTTTGATATGGAGTTAATAGACACCTAAAATATGAATCAGGATTTTTGGATAACCCTTATTTGAATTTTAAGTAGGGGTTTTCATCCCCGAAATCAGACCCAAATCTGACTCGAATTTACTATTTTAACAACTTTTCTTGCGAAAATTATTTGACTAACATCCCGACCTCAAAACCTTTCAAGGCCTGATTTTTTAAAAACTAGACTCTTTGAACTTATCAATAGACATAAGATTCATGACAAAACACGTTACCATCATTGAGATAACATACGAACAAGATGACTCAAAATTCTGCTCAACCCTAACTTAAATTTTATCGCGTTCTAACTCTAACCGAATACATCAAAACGCATCTAATCTATCCCTAAACACTTCTAATTAGGTTTAACATCATTAATTTATAGATTTTTATGAACCCTAATTTATCCATCACTTTATTGTTACGTGAATTAAAAAAAAGTTAAAACCATTAAAGTTTATAAACATACCTTAATCCTTGATTCTTGAAACCTTAAATCACCAAATTGATCTTGAATAAAAAATCTTTTTTTTCTTTCTTCCTTGGTTCGTCCGGTTTTATAAAAAAAATAGGGGTGAGGGGTTTGTATTTATAGTGAAGGAAAAGAGATTTAGATAATTACCTAATTAGAGTTATAGTTGGACTAAAATTTGATTTCCTTTCCTTGTTTCTCTCCTATACCCGGTCGAACCACATTCCTTTATATTTTTTTTATTTTTTTATTTTTATTACTTTAATTTTGTTATTTTTATAAATACCTTTATTTATTTAAACCTCCTTCTAAATAAAACTAGTTTTAAATACCTAAAAATAAATTTACTTCATACTTTATTTCTCTAACTTAATAATACTAAAATTTATTAACTAAATTTCTAAACCAAATTTTTCTATTCCCGCGAATTCCTATTATCCAAATACGTATACATATACATATAAATACGTACACACATAAAATTTTACCATCATTTCATTGTCACTAAAATGTGAACATAATGAAATATCCATAGCAACCATAACTTCAATCACCATGAGACGATCACGCTCAATGGATTTGTAACCAAACTCACATAAGATCACATAAACACATAATTATTATAACACATAATGAAACTCGAGTCAATACTAACGGTTGACTAACCTGCTCAAAGCACAGTTGTCACAGTATCCCCTCCTTAGGGAAATCTCATTCCGAGATTTAACCACTAGATTCACTAGCAATAGCAACAAACAGATGGGGATAGCTAGCTTTCATATGTCTTTTTTTCGCACTATAGAAAGAACACCCATGTAAACCAATGACCAATCTAAGAATGCAACGCACTTTAACAATAGGAATCTTATTACGTTTTAAAGTCTTAACCTCACGGTCTATAATCTCTACGGGTTTCTCGACAAAGTGAATAGTTTTGTCGACCTTGATCTCGTCCAATGGCACATGTAGATTAGCATCCGCCAAACATTTTTTCAAATTTGACACATGGAATATGTCATGCACCTCACTCAATTCCTTAGGCAACCTTAACCTATAGGCTGCAGGGCCAATCCTTTCAAGGATTTCAAATGGTCCTACATACCTTGGTGCTAACTTACCACTTTTCCCAAAATGCATCACGCCTTTCCAAGGTGACACTTTCAGTAACACTTTATCTCCAACCTCAAACTCTAGTAGCTTACGTCTATTGTCAGCATAGCTCTTTTGATGATCTCTTGCCGTTTTGAGCTTCTCCTTGATCAAAACTACCTTGTTGGTCGTCTCTTGCACCAACTCAGGCCGAATCAAACCACCTTCCCCAATCTCAGCCAACAGAATGGGCGACCTACAGTTTCTTCCATACAATGCTTCAAATGGAGCATACCGGATGCTTGAATGATAACTTTGTTATAAGAATACTCGGCTAATGGTAGATGGACATCCCAACTACCACCAAAATTTATAACACACGCCCTTAACATATCCTCCAAAGTCTATATTGTACGCTCACTTTGTCCGTCTGTCTGAGGATGATAAGTAGTACTAAAGTCTAATCTTGTGCCCAACGCTTTCTGTACTGATTTCCAAAAGTGTAAAGTAAATCGCCCATCTCAATCTTAAATAATTGACACGGGCACTAGCTAATTTTGAGGCGCACAAATTCATTAATTAAATCTCGCCTACTTCTTCGTACAAAAAATCTTCACGAATCGCTAGGAAATATGAGCCGATTTAAGTAAGTCTATCGACTATTACCCATATCGCGTCATACCCATCTTGACCTAGGTAACTTGGTAATAAGATCCATAGTGATCTTATCCCACTTCCATTCCGGTATCTCAGGTTGTTGCAATAAACTCAATGGTCTTTGGTGCTCAGCCTTCACTTTTGCACAAGTCAAACACTTGCTAACATAAGTGGAAATGTTCATTTTCATTCCCGGCCACAGTACATAACACAAAGACAATGTACAATCTTATCAGCTTCCCGGATGTACAAGAGTACCCACAGTCTTATGAGCTTCATCCAATAATTATTGTTTCGCATACGACGCTCTGACTAACGGAACCCATATCGATCTAAAAAAGTATAAACCACCTGTCTTCCCTCCTTTCCATCTGTTGATTCAAACCATGTAGCCTTTCTACGAGTATATTCTCTTGTTTGAACATCTCATCCTGAGCCGCTAGTACCATCCCTCTTATCCCAGACTGAATAGTTTTAGCCATTGCTCGTATACGTCTCGGTTTCACTCGTTCCTTCCTACTTAGTGCATCTGCCACCATGTTTGCCTTGCCCGGGTGGTAGCGAATCTTACACTCATAGTCACTAAATAACTCAATCCACCTCATTTGAAGCATTTTCAACTCATTCTAATTGAAATGTGTTGTAGGCTCTATGAGCCGTATAGAACACACTCTTCTACCATAACGAATTACTTCACACTAAGGGCAAACACAACCAACTCTCATTCAGGTCATGCATTTGTAAATTCACTAATGATCTTTAGCTGTCTTGATGCGTAGGCAATTACCTTGCCTCTTTGCATGAGTACACAGCCTAATCCCTGATTTGATGCATCACAGTATACTATGAAATCTTCTATGCCATCAGGCAATGATAGTATTGGAGCATTACACAATTTATCTTTCAAAGTCTAAAATGCCTCTTCGTATTCTATGCCCCACTCATACTTTTTGTTTTTTTGACTCAGTGAAGTAAGAGGTTTAGCAATTTTAGAGAAATTTGCAATAAAACGTCGGTAGTAACCTGCTAACCCTAAAAATGATCGAATTTTAGATGGTGTTGTAGGAGCTTTCCAATTCTTCACCGCCTTAATCTTAGTTGGATCCATGTGAATACCATTCTGGTTGACCACGTGACCCAGGAATTGCACCTCTTACAACCAAAACTCACACTTGGAGAATTTAGCATACAACTTTTCATTCTTCAGCAATTCCAACACCAGCCTCAAATGAACCTCATGTCCATCCTTAGACTTTGAGTAGACTAGAATGCCATCAATGAAAACGATAACAAACTTATCTAGATATGGTTTGCAAACCCGGTTCATCAAATCCATAAAGACTGCGGATGCATTGGTTAATCCGAAAGGCATAACCGTAAACATTAAAGATGTACGTATCTCAATCGAAACGCTGTCTCTGGGATATCATCCTTATCCATTCGGAGCTGATGATAACCTTGACCGAGATGTCTATCTTTGATAAGTAGCGCTCATCCTTGTAGCTGATTGGAATAGGTCCATCATTCTCAGGGAGAGGATAACGATTTCTTTATAATCCACTGTCAACTCCCTATAATCATACACATGCGAAGTAACATCCAATTCCTTCTTTTAACAAACCAACACATGTGTCCCCACGAAGAAAGAATTGGTCATATAAAAACCCTTTGTCTTTCAATTTCAACCTTATTCAACTCTGAAGCTGCTCAGATGACAATTCTATGCATCTTGAAGGAGCTAGAACGATAGGAGACGTTTCGTCAACGGCATCGTCTTCCCGGAACTAAGTCTATGCGAAACTCCACTTGTCGTTGCGGTGGCAATCCCGACAAGTCCTCCAGAAACACCTTAACGAAATCTCGTACTACAGAAATATCACTCATTTTTGGTTCGTCTACCTTCACGTTACTTAAGGCTTTGGCGATTCCTAAAGTACGTCCTCCTTGGAAATGAAGTATCTCACCATTTTCCAACGGTATCCTAACCACCTTCTCATGGCACACTATCTCAGCCTTATGCTCAGATAGCCAATCCATCCCCACAATCACATCGAAACTCCCATGACCTAAAGGTATTAAATCTATAGTGAACAGGGAAGTTCCTAGTTCTAGTTTGCAATCACAAATAACCCTATCAACTTCTACTTTCTTACCATCTTCTACTTCTATCACCTACCCAGGGTTTACAAAACTAGGTTTCATATTTAACAAGGGCACAAAATCAGTACAAATGAAACTAAAATCGGCTCTAGAATCAAAAAGTACAGTAGCATAATGATGGTTCAAAGAAAAAGTACCTGTCACAACGTTAGGATCTTGGAGAGCGCCGACCGCATTCACATTGAAAGCCCTTCCTTTAACTTGATTCTTGTTATTCCTTGAGTTCCGATTTCCTTCAATAGTCAACCGGTTTCCCACTTGACTAGGTTCTAGATTCAATTTAGGACAAGTATTTTGATAATGTTCACGACTCCCACACTCATAACATGTTCCGGGTTCATATCTACCCCTAACAGCATTAATCGGCGCCACCTGCTTAATTGGACGAAAGTGAGAATGTCCTTGCAATGTGAACTCGATATCTGATAATTGAAGCACACTAGACAAGGTCTATCTTTAGGATGATGAGCCAAACACTTAGCACAACTTGGAAGAGACCCATCATACTGATTCCTATGAGTAGTTGCTGCCACAAACCCTTTGCTTACTTTCGCCCTCTTATCATCATTTCTCCTACTTCCATGCTTTCTTGACTCTTCCACACCTTTTCTTTTTTCACTACCTTTTGTCAGTGTACCATAGCTGACCGCCTCATCAGTTAGTATTCCAGCTCTAAGAATTTTACTTTGGATTGTGGTTGGTTGGGTTGCTCGGAGCATTCCCCGAATCTTAGGAGTTAACCCAGCTATGTACCTCTTGATGCATGATGACTCAGGAGTAACTAGATGCGGAACCAACTTAGCTAATTCATGAAACCGATCAGTATAGCCGGCATGATTGGCTCCCACCATCTTATGATTCCAAAACTCAGATTCTAACTTCTTCATTTCATTTCTAGGAACAAGAACTCTCTACAAAGCAATGCAATAAAATCAGTCCATGACATACCTCTTGCAGCTTCGCGACCTCTTGCTTAAACTTGAGTATTCCACCAAGTCAAATCCTTGTTCACAAACGAGCTAGCAGCATACTTTACCTTTTGATTCTCAGCACACCCACTATTGTCAATTACATTCTCCATCTTCTCAATCCATCGGGTAAGTGCTATCATACCTCCCTTTCCATCATACTCTTTAGGGTTGCATGCCATGAACCTTTTGTAGGTACAACTATTTTTCCTACCATTTCCACCATTAGAATTATTCACATTGTTAGTCACTTAGGTGACAATCTGAGGAAGAATGGTTTGCAATTACTACGCGATGATAGCAGCAATGTCAGGGTTCTCCTCGTTGTTGTTGTTGTTGTTGTTAGGACCGCTTTGACGTACGATAGCACTTACTAAATCCGCCAAACACTTTTTCAAATTTGACACATGGAATATGTCGTGCACCTCACCCAACTCCTTAGGAAAAACCTTAACCTATAGTCACAGGCCAATCCTTTCAAGGAAATCAAATGAATCCTACATACCTTGGTGCTACTTTACCTCTTTTCCTAAAACGCATCACGCCTTTCCAAGGTGACACTTTTAGTAACACTTTATCTCCAACCTCAAACTCTAGGGGCTTACGTTTATTGTCAGCATAGCTCTTTTTGACAATCTCTTGCCGCTTTGAGCTTCTCCTTGATCAAAACTACCTTGTCGGTCGTCTCTTGCACCAACTTAGGCCCAATTAAACTACCTTCCCCAATCTCAGCCCGCAGAACGGGCGACCTATATTTTCTTCCATACAATGCTTCAAATGGAGCACACCGGATGTTCGAATGATAACTGTTGTTGTAAGAAAACTCGGCTAATGGTAGATGGACATCCCAACTACCACCGAAATCTAATAAACAAGCCCTAACATATCCTCCAAAGTCTATATCGTACGCTCACTTTATCCGTCTGTCTGAGGATGATAAGCAGTACTCAAGTCTAATCTTGTCCCCAATGCTTTTTGTACCGATTGCCAAAAGTGAAGTAAATCGCCCATCTCGATCTGAAATAATTGACACGGGCACTCTATGTTGTGCCACAATTTCATTAATGTATAATCTCGCCAACTTCTCCGTACTAAAATCTTTACGAATCGCTAGGAAATGAGCCAATTTAGTAAGTCTATCGACTATTACCCATATCGCGTCATACCCACCTCTTGACCTAGGTAACTTGGTAATAAGATCCATAGTGATCTTATCCCACTTCCATTCTGGTATATCAGGTTGTTGCAATAAACCTGATGGTCTTTGGTGCTCAGCCTTCACTTTTGCACAAGTCAAACACTTGCTAACATAAGTGGAAATGTTCCTTTTCATTGCCGGCCACCAGTACATATCTCGAAGATCAAGGTACATCTTATCCGCTCCCGGATGTACAGAGTACCCAGTCTTATGAGCTTCATCCATAATTATCGTTCGCACACCTCTGACTAACGGAACCCATATACGATCTAAAAAGTATAAACTCCCGTCTTCCCTCCTTTCCATCTATTGATTCAAACCATGTAGCCTTTCTGCGAGTACATTCTCTTGTTTGAGCGCCTCACCCTGAGCTGCTAGTACCATCCCTCTTATTTCCCCCCTACCTAGACCAGGTCGCAGCGTGTTGCATAGCCATTGCTCGAAACATGTTCACGATTTTACCTCCTTTCCTATTCCTACATAGATGCATCTGCCACCACGTTTGCCTTGCCCGGGTGGTAGCGAATCTCACACTCATAGTCACTAAATAACTCAATCCACCTCCTTTGACGCATATTCAACTCATTCTAATCGAATATGTGTTGAAGGCTTTTATGAGCCGTATAGATAACACTCTTCGTACCATACAAGTAATGCCTCCAAGTCTTAAGGGAAAACACAACAACTCCCAATTCTAGGTCATGCATTGTATAATTCTTCTTATGGATCTTTAGTTGTCTTGATGCGTAGGCAATTACCTTGCCTCTTTGCATGAGTACACAGCCTAATCCCTGATTTGATGCATCACAGTATACTATGAAATCTTCTACGCCATCAGGAAATGATAGTATTAGAGCATTACACAAGTTATCTTTCAAAGTCTGAAATGCCTCTTCCTGTTCTACTCCCCACTCATACTTTTTGTTTATTCAACTCAGTGAAGTAAGAGGTTTAGCAATTTTAGAAAAAAATTGCGATAAAACGTCGGTAGTAACCTGCTAACCCTAAAAATGATCGAATTTCAGATGGTGTTGTAGGAGCTTTCCAATTCTTCACCGCCTTAATCTTACTTGGATCCATGTGAATACCATTCTGGTTGACAACGTGACCCAGGAATTGCACCTCTTACAACCAAAACTCACACTTGGAGAATTTAGCATACAACTCTTCCTTCTTCAGCAATTCCAACACCAGCCTCAAATGAACCTCATGTCCATCCTTAGACTTTGAGTAGACTAGAATGTCATTAATGAAAATGATGACAAACTTATCTAGATACGGTTTGCAAACCCGGTTCATCAAATCCATAAAGACTGCGGGTGCATTGGTTAATCCGAAAGGAAATCCGAAAACATAAAATGCCATACTCATTTGTAACAGCGTCCATTTGGGATATCATCCTTATGCACTCGGAGCTGATGATAACCTGATCGAGTGTCTATCTTTGAGAAGTAGCGCGCTCCTTGCAGCTGATCGAATAGGTCATCGATTCTCGGGAGAGGATAACGATTCTTTATAGTCAACTTGTTCAACTCCCAATAATCAATACACATGCATAGTGCACCATCGTTGTTTTTAACAAACAACACAGGTGCTCCCCACGGAGAATGACTTGGTCATATAAAACCCTTGTCTTTCAACTCTTGAAGCTGCTCAGATAATTCTTGCATCTTTGAGGGCGCTAGACGATATGGAGACTTCGCAACTGGCGTCGCTCCCGAAACTAAGTCTATGCGAAACTCCACTTGTCGTTGCGGCAGCAATCTCGACAAGTCCTTCGGAAACACCTCAACGAAATCTCGTACTACGGAAATATCACTCAATTTTGGTTCGTCTACCTTCACATTACTTAATGCTTTGGCGATTCCTGAAGTACGTTCTCCTTGGACATGAAGTATCTCACCATTTTTCAACGGTATCCTAACCACCTTCTCGTGGTACACTATCTCAGCCTTATGCTCAGATAGCCAATCCATCCCCACAATCACATCGAAACTCCCAAGACCTAAAGGTATTAAATCTATAGTGAACAGGGAAGTTCCTAGTTCTAATTTGCAATCATAAATAACCCTATCAACTTCTACTTTCTTACCATCTACTACTTCTATCACATACATAGGGCTTACAAAACTAGGTTTCATATTTAACAAGGGCGCAAAATCAGTAGAAATGAAACTAAAATCGGCTCAGAATCAAAAAGTACAGTAGCATAATGATGGTTCAAAGAAAAAGTACCTGTCACAATGTTAGGATCTTGGAGAGCACCGACCGCATTCACATTCAAAGCCCTTCCTATGACTTGATTCCCGTTATTCCTTAAGTTCTGATTTCCTTTAATAGTCAACCGGTTTCCCACTTGACTAGGTGCTAGATTCAATTTAGGACAAGTATTTTGATAATGTTCACGACTCCCACACTCATAACATGTTCCTAGTTTATATCCACCCCTAACAGCATTAATCGGCGCCACCTGCTTAATTGGCGAATGACAATTCCTTGCAATGGGACTCGGTTTCTGACAATTCATGAAACCGATCAGTATAGCCCGCATGATTGGCTGCCACCATCTTATGATTCCAAAACTCAGATTTCAACTTCTCCATTTCATTGCTAGGACATAACTCCTCTACAAGAAATGCCTTAAAATTAGTCCATGACACACCTATTGCAGCTTCACGACTTCTTGCTTGAACTTGAGTATTCCATTAAGTCAAAGCCTTGTTCACAAATGAGCTAGCAGCATACTTCACCTTTTGATTCTCAACACACCCACTATTGTCAATTACATTCTCCATCTTCTCAATCCACCGGGTAAGTGCTATCGTACCTCCCTTTCCATCATACTCTTTAGGGTTGCATGCCATAAACCCTTTGTAGGTACAACCATTGTTCCCACCATTTACACCATTAGAATTATTCACGTTGTTAGTCACTTGGATGACAATCTGGGGAAGAACGGTTTGCAATTGTTGCGCGATGATAGCAGCAATGTCAGGGTTCTCCTCGTTGTTGTTGTTGTTGTAAGGACCGCTTTGACGATATAATAAGAATCGTGATCTTATCATATTCTTAGATAACCATATACATACATACAATGCATCAACAATAATCCATGTAATCATACTTGCAAGTCCACTTGTTTTTGAGCATGTATAATTATGATTGGAGCCCCCATAATTCATAATGATGCCCCCTTCACATTATGTACTCCTCCTATGGCGACGACTTTATAAACACAACAAAGTCCACAAAGCACCTAATATCAAAATGAAAACACCAATTTCACACAAGGGAATAACCTAATAATACACATTTTAATCATATTAAAATACTCAAAATCTAAGAGTTGAAAATAGCATTCCTAACATGGCTCCAAATGTCGAAAGGAAAAAGGAAAACAAACTAAAACATATCAATCACTTAGAACAATACAGACAGTTGCGAGACGTGCGGTCAGGATCAGCTTTAGCTATCTTCTTCTACTTTGGCTTACTGCTTGCGGTGGAATCAAGATCCGAGTCAACCTCTTTATCTGATGCTTCATGCTCTAGAGGCTCATCCTCATCCTCAATCAACCAACCATTCATGTTGCCTTCTCGTTGGGGTAGTCGATGCGGAGCAAATTTATTCCTTTAAAGCTCTGGATGATCAACAAATCCATACTTATTTAAAACTCTAGGTTGTTCAGTTGGTTCTTCCTCTCCTGATGAGTGGTACTCATGGAATTCAGAGATTTCTCCATCTTTTGAAATCATCAACATCTCCTTTACTAGGATCCATTTTCCTCCTACTTGTTTTATTTTTTCCTTTCCCCCCCCCCCCCCCCTTGGTCAACTTCTCTTACATTCGGCACTAAACGACCGTAGAAAAAAAAGAAGAAAGAATACAAGTCCTTTGGTATTCGGACTTTACGTTACGTAAATGGCCTTTTTTTCCCAAAAAATCTAAGCTTCGTCTCTAGATCAGTAAAACTCTTGCGTCTAGTTGCAAAGGCGGTTCCCCAATGAAACTTAGCACGAGACGCACGAGCTGGAGGATTGACGACTAAAATAACACAAGAAGGGTATATACTATTAGATCCCCATAATGAAAAGTATATATATATATATAGCAGTAATGAAAAATAGGAAAAATTAAAACTTTTTAAGTAGCGAGAAATATAGTAGATATGTACATATAAACTTAAAACCTAAATACAACTATATGAGGGACTCCTAGGTTATAGTCTAGGCCAAACCACCTACTTCTCTATAACCAAAGGCTCTGATACCAAATCTGTCACACCCCGCCAAGGCGGAAACACGAGGTGTAACATCATGGATATCATCACAACACAATGGTGTCAACAATAGAGAATCACTACATGCATAACTAGAAATAAAAGACACTGTGTGTCATGACAATACCGAAAACAAAAGAATGACATCTTGTATTAATGAAAAAAAGGTCTCATCAATACAAAGGCAATGATTCACAAACCTACTAAAAACATCTAAGAATTCATGAAAATAAAATACGAAATAAAATCAAATGAGAACTTCCAATGCATCCTAATGGTCTCTCTAGCCACTTTTATTAACTTTAGTATCTTCATAATGCTCACCTGAAAATGATGCTTAAAACGTCAACACAAAGGTTGGTGAGAGTCATAGGTTTTACGACACCAACAAAAGATTTAAATCAATTAATGTGATTATATAAAAACAAACATGGCAGGACAATTAAGCTGACAATTATACAAGTTAACCATTCAATTCCGTCCCAAACAAGCAATCACAATTGGGACAGAGCGTGTCCCCCGATCCAAATTACAAAAATAGTCATTGAGAAGAATGCTATCCCCAAACCCAGACTCTTGGTACCGTATCCGCACAAGTTTATACCCACACAAAGTAGGCGAAGCCTCTTGCCCACAAAGTAGGCTAAGAACAATGCAACATCATACAACATGCATCACATAACATATAATAGTTATATAAAAGTGCATGTGTAACTTGAACCATATAATCATAGAATCAAAATATTTTGAAACATATTTTGCATCATTTCCATCCCAAGAATACAAAATAAAATGGGACTATAAAACTCACCTGATGCTCAGCTTACTTGACAAGATCTTGCACACAATCTAATCATAACAAAACACAAGTTACATTCGGTTAGGCAAATGACCAAGCCAATGCAATAACATGATGGATCTCTAAACCTAACACTAAGTTTATAATCCTTTATATGCATCTCCCAAATCATTTTCATACTCTATATAGTCTTAACCAATAACTTCCAACTTTTTAGTTTTCGGCAAACATTTGTAGTCACTTTATGACCACAAATAAAATACTAAAACACCTAACTGATTGTTTTACTTGCATTCCCTAGTTCCCCAATGAGTTGTGAGCTATTGTGATTTTTTAGAAAAAATAATATTAGGTGGAACTATTTTATAAAAATTCATCATTACAAAGTGCTCAAATTCGGACCTGAACGCGAACTGAAAAGTTTGACTTTCTTAAAAATACTTAGAAACGCTTTTAGACTTAGCCCTTTGATCTGGAGTTAATAGACACCTAAATTATGACTCATGATTTTTTGCTAACCCTTATTTGACTTTAAAGTAGGGGTTTTACTCCCTGAAATCAGACCCAAATCTGACCCGAATTTACTGTTTTATATAACAACTTTATATTTGCGAAAATTGATAGTCATAACTTATTCCCTAACCTCAAAACCTTTCGGGGCCGGATTTTTTGGAAACGAGACTCTCTTAACTTATCAATAGACATAAGAGTCATGACAAAACACGTTACCATCATTGAGATAACATACCAACAAGATGACTTAAAATTCTGCTCAACCCTAACTTAAATTTTATCGCGTTCTAACTCTAAACGAACACATCAAAACGCATCTAATCTACCCCTAAACACTTCTAATTAGGTTTAACATCATTAATTTACAGATTTTTATGAACCCTAATTTATCCATAACTTAATGTTACAAATGAATAAAAGAAGTTAAAAACCATTAAAGTTTATAAACATACTTTAATCCTTGATTCTTGAAACCTTAAATCACCAAATTGATCTTGAATAAAAAAAATCTTTTTTTTCTTCCTTGGTTTGTCCGGTTTTATAAAAAAATAGGGGTGAGGGGTTTGTATTTATAGTGAAGGAAAATAGATTTAGATAATTACCTAATTAAAGTTATAGTTTGACTAAAATTTGATTTCCTTTCCTTGTTTCTCTCCTATACCCGGTCGAACCACACTCCTTTATATATTTTTTATTTTTTTTATTTTTTATTTTTATTTTTATTATTTAAACAAAAACGCTTTAATTTTGTTATTTTTATAAATACCTTTATTTATTTAAACCTCTTTCTAATTAAAACTAGTTTTAAATACCTAAAAATAAATTCACTTCATACTTTATTTCTCTAACTTAATAATACTAAAATTTATTAACTAAATTTCTAAACCAAAATTTTCTATTCTCATGAATTTCTATTATCCAAATACGTATACATATACATATAAATACGTACACACATAAAATTTTACCATCATTTCATTGTCACTAAAATGTGAACATAATGAAATATTCATAGCAACCATAACTTCAATCACCATGAGACGATCAAGCTCAATGAATTTGTAACCAAACTCACATAAGATCACATAAACACATAATTATTATAACACATAATGAAACTCGAGTCAATACCAACGGTTGACTAACATGCTCAAAGCACAATTGTCACACTCACACTTGTGTAAATGATGTTATATTGAGTCTACTTGTCCAATAGTTGTGTTCCAAATAATTAGCAAATATATACATAAAATACACAATGAAGTATGATCGACGACTTGAATGTTTTGTCCAAAATATTCAAGTAATTTACCTTGCAATGTAATTGGTAAAGACTGTCATCTTCCGAAATCCCAAACATAAGCAATATGCACAACAAATTTACTTTGCTCAAACAATTCAAAAGCACAACTCAAAACTCAAATTATCATCTCATCAAAACTCTCTTACTTTAGCAAATAAGCATAATATTTCTTCTTCACCACATGAGAACCATTTAACCATATAAAGTTAGGACTAGGAAGAATTGAACATATTCCACAAATTATTATCTTGCTTTCTTTCAAAAAGTGATCGTAAGAGGATTTCAAATATGAAGATGATTATTATTCAAACGATAATCAATCTCATCATTCAATCTAATTACAAAATTAGAATATGAACATGAAATCAAGACTAAGATTTATCTAGATCCCAAAAATATCAATCAAATGACCATAGATATTTTTCTGTGTCTACATGTTTAACCATCCTCGGTTATTACATGAAATCACGAAGTCGATTGCAAGACAACAAGATTAGTCATCGAATTGCAATTCACACTTGCAATGAAGATGTTTCATTGAGTCTAAAAGTGTTAAAATGTTGTGTATATTATAGCAAAATTTCAAAATTATACATGCTAAACTTAACACACTCTAAGTAGGATTGACGACTTACGAATTTCCATTGGGAAAATCATAAGTACTCCAACTTGATAAGCAAGACGTGTATGTCATTTTTAAAAACGCAAACCGAGAACACTTATAACTTATATAAGTTTCTCTCAATAACCTAATATCAACACCATCTCCTAAATAATGGAAAAATGATCCTTGCCTAAATTTGGCACCCCCCCCACGGATCGAGTAATCCTTTTTCCAAAATTCAACTTCGCTTGAGAAGATCCAACCCTATAAATTAGAATAAAAACATCTTCCTCTTGTCAATCTCTTGCTTAAAAGTCTAACATAGATGTAACTAAACTTTAGTTAATCATCATTATTTCTACAAAGAAACAAACACAAGATCTATTGAGGTAAATAACCTTAATTGGATTTCTTTCATAAAACACATGCAAAGGTGCATTCTTTGAACAAATCTCATCAATAAAAGCATTACACTTGTCACTTATTAAAGCATACTCCTAGGTCCTAAGATGAACTCGTATCTTTCTTATAGCTATAACAACTTGCTTGCTCTCTCATTCAACCTTAGAATTCCACACATCTTGATTAGGATTATGTGAACCGAAATTAAAGTACGTTAGCTGAGTCATAGTAGGCCTTGTATGAAAATACAAATTTTATCTTTGCTACACTTTATTAGGCAAATATAGGAATTCTATTTTGTCTAACATGAGAATGACTACTGGAGAATCTATTGCACTAGAAATTCAATTTGACCTAACGGTTGAATTGCTTCCAAGAGTGAAGTTGGGTTCGTGGTATAACCCGTAAAAATGGTCGTGTTTAGCCTGAATTGAGCACCACTAGTGATAGTCTCATATTCATTCTCTAATTTGATTAAATGGCTCTTCTTAAATATGCCTAATGATAGTCTACATCGATAGACTTTGTATTTCATTAGGAGTGCACACTAAGCAAGTAGAAATTAGGTTTCTCCTTAGTCAATCTAGACTACATGCATTTCACATATGTGCTTTGAAGTTTCAAGATGATAACGTGCTCCCACGTAATGCAATTATATGCTTTCATGTTTATCTTAATGCTCAACGTTTATTTGCTTAGCTATTGAATGCATGTTTGTTGTAAAAGCGTTTGCCTTTTTCTAGCAATTTAGATAAAATATCTCTTAGTTTATCTAAATAACACATGCTCCTAAGTGCTAAATGCTAACATGTTTTACATGATGATTGCATTTAAAATTATCACGTTTTGTATGCGTCATTTTAAATGACTTACGTGTTAAATGTGCACCTACACTATGTTAGTTTAATGTATGACAATTTATATTTAAATGTCATATAGTCTTACACATTAATCTTGTTGATTATTGTGTTGATGCATGCTTAGATAAACTTGCATGCTTATATATATACATCTTATGCGTCTAGGTATATATTTTCTCACACTAGAATATTTTTCTTTGCGTCTGTGTCACAAATGTAAAAAGCCAAACGAGTCATAAAACGGTTTTATATCTCCTAGAGTCTTCATTCACACATTCTCTTAATCATCATCTTGCCTTCTTCCGAATAATCCACTCTTTTGTCAAGAAAAAGTTAGATACAAATCTAACACTCCTCCTAGTAAGTTTGACAACTTAAATATTTTATCCGAAATATTCAAGTATCTTTAACTTGCGATCGCAAACGTTAAAGGTCATATCCAAAAATATCTATTCAAGCCTTTTAACAACATAAGTTAAAACGCTTTTTTTTTCTCTTCGACAAAAACATCCTTTTCTCTTTGACGACAACATTCTCTCTCTTCGACTATACATTTTTTCTCTTCGACGAAACATTCTTTCTCTTCAACGAAAACATCCTTTCTCTCCGATGAGCTCTTTGTCTTTCGATCACACCTTTTCCTTCCCACTCAACCATGCCTCTTCAACCATAAAGATGGCTAATATCTTTCCTCCACTATTTCCGATACCACCTTTAAGACAACCGTATACCTCGTCGTGTGATTGTTCTATGAATATTCGTAATGCTCAAGAAGAGCTACATAACTTTTTGAGTATAGTTTATCATACGCTAACCACCATCCGTCTTGATATTGTCAAGCTCGTCGTCTCTATCTTCATTTGTTTTCTTTATTATTATTATTATTATTATTATTTTCGCGTACGAAACACACCGATGATACGTCACCATTTCCTTCGGGACAATGTCTAAAAGGAAACATCTCCATCGAAAAGGTTGCATCTGAAGATAACATCGTCGACATTCTTTCTTTACCCCTCAAGCGTGAATCGCTAAATTATTTTCACCAAGGTTTAGGAATGATGGAACACATTCCATAAATCGTTCTTTTCTTTTCTTCTAGCTTCAATTCTAGTCTGTGTTCCATTTCGTGTCGTGACAACTTAACTACTTCATCCGAAGTACTTTAAGTATTTTTAATTAGCTAAATGAAAATTAAAATGTCACTCTTTTTAAAAATTCATCAAATTTCCCAAACATCCCTCCTGTTGGCTGTCTGATGGCCCCCAAATCTATTTTGGCGGCCCCCAAATATATCTGAGACTGCCGGCAGCAGGTTGTAATACCATTCATTTTTTTTCATAACCTAACACTTCCTCTCACAAAATTCATTAAGTCCTGAACTCCTCTCCTGTTGGCGGTCCGACGGCCCCCATACCTATTCTAGCGGCCCCCACTAATTGGGACGCATTGGGCAGCAGCTTGTAATACCATTCATTTTTTCTAAATCCATAACCAAACACTTCCTCTAGTCTGCTACAAGCTGACGTCTACTCTACACCCAAACCTATGCCCAATATCTCTTCATAGATCAATTGGTCATCCTCATATCCCAACACTTATAAGCACTGTTGCTTATGGTTTTCAGGATCAAGTGAATTCATACTGAAATGCGTTCATTAATCAATACCATTCTATACAACCGATACACTTTACAATCCATCACTTTATATTAAATACCGCTTACATAAAATCTTGGTCCACACATCTCGCATATGTCTTTTCTCAATTCTAATAGTCTCTTCTCTTCTAAACGGTTCTTCTCACTTTCAATTGTCTTCTCACTTCTAATAGTCGTTTCACTTCTAATAGTCTTTCTACTTTTTTCTAAACGTTTCTCTACTCCTAAACGTTCCTTCACTTTAATAAGTCTCTTCTACCTTTTAACGCTATTCTACTTTAAAGTGCTTCTCTTTTTGATAATCTTGTTATATTAACATTCCTCATATATCTCTTGACAACTTAAGTTTATTTTCATCTAAAATATTGAGTAATTTGCGAAAATGCAAATGTACTCCTTTTTTTTTTTTTTTCGCAAACTTTCCACTTTCTAGAAAAGTGAATAACTAAGAGTTATTCAATCTTTACGTGTTATTGAGTATCATAATGTTGAGTCTCTCAGTATTGTCCACCTGAAAGAACCACCACCTTATTTCACATAGCCATTTTATTTCAACATTGTCAACCAACAAAACACCAAACAAACTTTTGAATTCCCATTCATCCACCTTTGTCTCGATATGATCACATGCACATCAATTTGTTAGTGAAAATGATATATCAATATTTTCTAACATCCTCTCGTCAACACGTTCCTCCTTTAGTCTCTCTCATCGTTCCACATTTTTTGGCTCTATGAAATCATTTTCATTCACATCCAAGAGCATACCGTCTCCATCCTTATCTTATATTTATAAAGTATATATTTTGGCATATCTCGCCAATATATTAAGTAGTGTCAACAAATAAACGAATCACACTCTCGTTTGTTAAAAGTCGGTCGAATCTTAGTCCTTAAACATACGTGTTAATTTTTTTTATCATCTTCGCCTTGTCCAAATAAATACTTGATCATCTCGAATCTTTGTATCGTGCATATCGGTGGCTTATGAACTTCACATAATTCTTCTCTTTCATTATCGTCATGATTTGTCTTATAAGTATCATCATAGTTTGTATATATGTCCCATCGTCTCATTTGTTCATAACTTGACTCATCATCATCATCTTTGATAAATCCTTCCATGATAGCCTTGTTTCTTAAAGCTTCATCTTTAAGCTCACTATCTTCTAAAGCTTCGTACCACTCGTAATCTTGATAATGGAGTTGATTTTTAATAATAAATGTTCCAGTTAAGTTTCCTCCATTACAGTATCCATATTCATCCAACTACATGTTGGCCATTCCGAACACCCAATTTTATAATTGAAAGGCTTGCAAGTATGTATGACTGGCTTCGGTTCTATCCAAACTCCAGTGTCAATCCATGGTTTCTCATTAACCCATGGTACATCCTTATTCCATTCGTAGATCCAGTCGTCTTTGTAATTATCATAGGTTTTAAACCCCATAACATCCTTTGTAAGTAAGTCCGGATCTACCTTTAGAAGATAATTAAATTCGTTGAATGCTGAACAAATAGGTGTCTCGTAGTCAAATATATTAGTGTCGATTCTAAAGACTTCAGCAATTTCATCTTCATTATCAGAAAATTCTTCATCAGTGATCCAATAAATCCATAATGCTTTCATAGTATAATGATCCATTGTTTTGTAGTTGAAAAACTTTGATCCCAACCATTCAGTAAATGCAAAATCAGACGAATCAAATCCTATATCATCAGCTTCATGCTCTGAATCATCATCTACTCTTAAGTCACATGGGATGTTAGCAATTTCAACTTCATATGTGAATAAATCGTCATCCATTTTGCTTAATCGACTGACTTCACAGTTGAAAACTTCAAGTGGTGAATCGCAAGCGAGCGAATCATCTTCGACCTTAATATCCTTAATTTTCTCAAACTCTCCTTTGATAACCTTTGTCATTCTTACTGAAAAATACCCAAAAAATTATCAGTAGAACCAGCAGGAGAAAGGTATTAAAAAAAATTGGCTTAAAAGTTCCTAGAATTTTATCAGATGATCAATACGCCGTATCCAACGGAAGTGGATACGCCGTATTAATCTGTTGGAATGAATACGCTGTATTGGACAGAGAACTGGATACGCCGTATCCAGTGGAAGTGGATACGCCGTATTAATCTGTTGGAATGAATACGCTGTATTGGACAGAGAACTGGATACGCCGTATCCAGTGGAAGTGGATACGCCATATTCAACAGTCGACAAGAACAATGTATTCAAGAAAAACAATTAAATACGCAAACAATTAAACACATAAATATATACAAGCAAACAATTAAAGACAAATATGCAGAATATACAAGAATATACACTAATCTAAATTAAACTAATCCTAAGGGTTAGATCTAATCTAATTTTAAAAACCAAAATATCAAAATAAAAATCAAGATTAATTTTCACTCTCCGGCAGCGGCGCCAAAAACTTGATGTGTCGTTATGTGGTGTATATTTTTATGATTCAAATTTTAAATTTATATTTTGCCGACTTAACCAAAAACAACACTTTAACGGGAAGTGTACCCGGTCGGTGGTAGATTCG
>BQNB010029835.1:0-42500 GCA_026074375.1 Tanacetum coccineum
GGGTCAAGACCTCATAAGCTCAAACGATTATACAAGGTTGGTAGATCTACAAGAATAGTTTCCTCCAATGAAGCTAGTTTGGGTGATCAGGAGGATGCATCTAAACAAGGGAGGAAAATTGATGACATTGATAAAGATGCAGAGATTACATTGGTTAATGAAACTCAAGGGAGACATGATGATGATATAATGTTTTATGTGAGTGATCTTGCTGGTGAAGAAGAATGTGTTGCAGAACAAGGAGTTCCTGATAGTAAGAAAGATGATGCTGTTCAAGTTAATACTGCTGCTACAACAGTTAGTACTGCCAGTACAATTCTAGTTAGTGCTACTACAATAAATGAAGATGAAATAAATTTGGCTCAAGCACTGGCAGAATTGAAAAGTGTGAAACCTAAGGTTACTACTGCTACAACAGCAACTACTAAAGGAATTCTTCTTCAAGATCCAAGTGAATCAATAACAACAACAACAACAATAACAACAATTCCTTCAAAGGACAAGGGTAAAGGTATAATGGTTGAAGAACCTTTGAAGATGAAGAAGAAAGTTCAAATCAGCTTTGATGAACAAGAAGCTATAAGATTACAAGCTGAATTTGATGAGGAAGTAAGACTTGTAAGGGAAAAAGATGAAGCCAATGTAGCCTTGATTAAAGAATAAAATGATATTCAATCAAAGATTGATGCTGATTATCAAATGGCTAAAGAAATGAAAGCAGAAGAACAAAAAAGAGTTGAGTATTGAAGAGAAGTCAAAGTTGTTTGTAAAACTCTTAAAAGCAAGAAAGAAACACTTTGCTTCAAAAAGAGCAGAAGGAAAGAGGAACATGCCACCTACAAGAGCTCAACAAAGGAGTATTATGTGTACTTACTTAAAGAATATGGCAGGATGGAAGACCAAAAACTTAAAGTATAAGTCCTTTGCCAATATTCAAGAATTATTTGACAAAGCTATGAAAAGGGTAAATACATTTGTAGATATGGACACATAATTGGTTGAAGGTAGTGAAGTAAGAGCAGAAAGCAGTGAGATAAGAGAAGAAAGCAGTTCAAAGAGAGCCTGAGATGAGTTAGAACAATAGAAGGCAAAGAAGCAGAAGGTAGATGAGGATAAAGAAACAACTAAACTTTAAAGTCTAATGAAAGTCATTCCCGATGAAGAGGAAGTAGCAGTTGATGCTATACCTTTAGCTACTAAGCCTCCAAGCATTATTAACTGGAAGATCCTTAAAGAAGGAAAGATTAGCTACTATCAAATTATAAGAGCTGATGGCAGTTTAAAGAGGTACTCAGCCTTTATTCAGATGCTTAGAAGCTTTGATAAGGAAGATTTGGAAACTCTGTAGAAATTGGTAAAAGCTAAGCATGGGTATACAAGGCCAGAAGAGGGCTATGAGAGAGTGGTATGAGGTGATCTAAAGATAATGTTTGAACATCATGTAGAAGATACAGTGTGGAGGAATTTACAAGGAAACAAAGTGTTGGTTTGGAAGCTATCTGATTCCTGTGGAGTACACATTGTGAGGTTTTAAAGTCTGCATGTATTTATGTTGGTAGAGAAGAGATATCCTTTTACATCTGCTATAATCACAGCTATGCTGAATAAGAAGCTGCAAGCTGATCAATGGAATGAAATGTGTTATCAGCTTCTTAAGCTCATCACAAAGCAACTCAAGAATCAATGAAGTGTTTGGAAGCATCCTCCTGGTGATTGATGAAGCTTTTAATGAAGAAACTTAATGATTTTAAAGATAAATATCAAGTTTAGGGGAGGATTGTTAGGATTAAAAGACTTCTTGATGATCTTAGAGTTACTGCTGCTAAGGTTTGTGTTAATACTTCTAGCATAAAGTTAGTGCTATTCATTAACTCTAATGAAAAATATGCTAAGTAGTTAAAACTGCTAGTGTAACTTAGTTACTACTACTAGTGCAACTTAGTACTGCTAGTGTAACTTAGTACTGCTAGTGTATATTAGTACTGCTAGTCACTACTGCTAGTATATGTTAGTACTGCTAGAGTAAAGTTAGTACTGCTGGTGAAGATTGAAGAAAATATTCTAAGTAGTTACTACTGCTTGTACACAGTTAATGCTGCTGTTGTATAAGTTACTACTGCTGGTGTTCAGAGTTAATGCTGCTGGTACAAAGTTATAACTGCTGAAAGATTACAACTGCTAAAACGATAAAGACTACTCAGAGAAGATAAAGATGGCTTAAAGATCAAGATTACTTAGTTGATAAAGATTGTTATTTATAGAATAGATCTTTAAGAATATTCTAAGTTTTTGTAATATATTGTAAATCGACTAGGACTCCTTGGTGTATAAAAGGAGGTCCTAGGGTATAGAGTTGAATGTATCAAAAACGAGTCATTTATAGTGTTGTTCATAGCTTCAAGGTTTTGTAACCCTAATACTAGTTAGAGTATTCATATTAATATATTAAAGCTTTTGCTTGTTAATCTGTGTGTTCATTAGAATTAGGGTTTAAAAGATTAGATTTCGCATAATCTTTAGTATTGTCAAACAAAGTTTCTGTCATAAGTTATGTAGGATTTATCTTGAATAACTAAACCTTACACAAGCTAAGGAATTCAAGATCCATTGAAGTGGGATCATCAATAACCTACCCAAAAAACGATAAAAAACATTACAGAAATAGGATGACAGCTACAATGGATGTTGTTTCAAAACCAGACTTTCCAAACGTTTATAACTAAATCACCCGATACCCAATTATAATTGAAGTTGTCCAATTTTTAGACGATGTTCTACATGTTCAGCTCATTTCCTTTGGTCTCTATTAGTGCAAATATTGCGATATTTAATCAATACGATCTCTTTATGTTTTGGTGATGTCAAACATGTAACTTATATTACGTAACGTAAAGTGCACAAGTTACTTGCAATCACAAATCATCAATGCATACATGTATCTACATCTCTCGACGTCTCAAGTCTACATCAACACCGACATTTGTTTGCAAAGACACCTATATGCAAGGCATTCAACGAATCCAATTACCTTCTCAAAATTGATACCAATTTACTTACTAGTGATATCCTCGGATTCAAGACATATGATGAATTTAAAAATGAATGGATGGACGAATGGAATAAAGGAATACCATGGGTTCCCGAGGAACCGTGGTTGAAAAATGGAATTCCCATTAATGACATCCATCATATTTGCGAGCTTCTCTGTTTCAAGAATGGGAAAGCTATATGGCCCACTTGCAATTCAAATGATGAAGGATTTTGCAATGGAGGTGAATTACCAGGGACAGTTCAAGTTGGTTATATGACCTACTTTCAAGATTACGAATGGTATGATGATTTGATAGATGGAAAGTTAAAGGAGGAAGCTTTAAAGCAAAAAACCATCTACGAGAGGTCATGGGGCGATGCAACTCAAGGAGTGATGAATTTTTGCACATGGTTAAACTGATGCTTTGGAAACTTTCATGAGCTTGATTATGAGTTATTGGTAAAACTTGAAGAATATAGGTAGAAGATGAATGAGCACGAATGTTCTACGTTCACTAATTGGAGAAGTCATATACATAAGACTTACACGAATACCAATATCGATGATGACAATAACCCTTACCTAGATGTTTCTAGAACATTTAACAATCATGAAGGAAGGAATGATCAGGAGGCTATTCAAGAAGAAAGGGAGCCGAATGATGATCATGGCATCGGCAACCTTGACAATGACTTTGATTCGGATTAGCCCATCTTATCATGCTAACAAAAGAGGAGGAGAAATACGAAGAAGATAGGTGCAAAATACTTGGAAATCCCCGCCAAGAATGGTCGGTTTCCAAAATTAGAAGGTTTGAGGTGATTAAGTACTCTTTTGGACCAGCAGAGAAGTATATTGGTATTAAAGAATGCGAGTATGACGATTTGACAAGAACCAAAGAAGATGTGTGCCATGCTTACTAATGAATCTTTCTTATCATGGACGAAGGATGGTTCGTGACAAGGGCGGAATAAACAGCTGAAGACAAGTCTAACTTAAAGACTTTGCTGTAAACAAAACTGCTTGCCGGGAGACAACTCGGTATTGTATTTTTCAATTTTTATCAAGTCTGTCTTTCTAGACTTTCAATACGGCGTATGCAATCTCAATGGATATGGCGTATTGATTGTCTCGACGTTAGCCAGTCTTTATTTTTCTGCATTTAAAACATTATTGTCAGATTGTCTATACGGCGTATTCATGAATATGATACGACGTATTTGGAAATCTGACCCATACCTTAGATACTTTTTACAGGTCTCAATACGGCGTATCCTAGTTTTGGGATACGGTGTATCGACTTCCTCTATAGTTTTTTGTTTTTGTTTTTGTTTTCTAACCATCGAATACTGGAGATAGAATTGCATTAGTTTTTCCTATATCTTATACATGACCTTACTGAACGAAAAAGATGACTTTTGGTGGAGTATTTATATTCTAGAATTATGTGTGTTGTAGTCATGCTGGTATTTAGACGCATTTACAACACATAATCTTGCTTAGAAACACAACATGGGGGATCATACAGAGCAAATCCCAGGGGAGTTTCTTGTTCTAATTCTTTTAATTTCCTATCCTTAATGTTATATTTATACAATGAAGTCGTTGTATACTTCAAGTGGGGGGGGAGGAGAATTAGAATGCTAACTTGTCCATATTTTCATAATAAAATGCTTAACTTATGCCTAAATTTAAAAAAAAATCAAGCATACTTTTGTAAAATTATTAGTTACATAACCTGCCACACATAACCCTTGTTAGATATTTTGAGAATTTAGCCTTATTCATTTCCAAATGTTTATCCAAATTCTACAAAATTAAGAGTGTGCCAGTGATGTTGTAAACTTTAGAACTTGGCTTGGTATATCTATTCGAGACCACAATAATAAGTACTATTTTAAATAGATGGAGTGACATTTTCTAAACTAGTAAATTTCTAGAATTACACCCAAAAAGCCTATACATGTTGTAATATTAACTAACTACAATGGTTAGTTAACCCTCGGAAAAGTACTAGAAATAACGTACCTTATTTTTTAGACTTAATCTATTTGTTTTGTTCTTTTTATTTAACAAAAAATATTTTCCTTTTCCTAAACTGTAACCTTTGGTCTTACTCAAATTAGGATGCGAGCAATCACATATGCTTATTCCATCGTTACAGTTATATAAGTGTGATTTTGTCTGCCTTGCTGGTTTATTACTATTGGTAAAGGATTAGAAGATCCATAACCTATATCACTCTTCGTCCTAACCCTTGCTTTTACTCGACTGGGGGAATGAATGCAATCATGTATGTCTATTCCGTCGTTATGGATGTGTATATGTGGTTTGTCGCCCTTGCTGGTTTACGACTTTTGGTGAAGACTACTAGTTCTATTGTTTAGCTTATTCGAGTTAAGGAATGAATGCAACCATGTATGTCTATTCCGTTGTTATGGATGTATATGTGTGGTTTTTTTGCCTTTTCTCGAATATTGGTATCGATAGAGATTAAAAAGAGTGATCAAACCCTTAAACCTTTTAAAACCCAATTTACCTTTGTAGACTTGTTACTCCTTAGCTTTAGTGGTGGAGATGTGTATCCTTGCCAAGCCTGTGATAGAATACTCGTCACGACCAAGCAATTGAGCAAATTAGTTACATGTTACCACATAAATTAGTTGAGTGATTTAAGTGATTTTATCTTCCTATTTCGAGAGGTGTTTGGTTGTGTACTAGTATATGAACGAATAAATGCTTAAAGGAAAAATCCTTAACTTCGGTTGGGATACATTTTTATAAATTTTCTAAAGTCTACTTGAGGACAAGTAGGATTCAAGTGGGGGGATATTTGATGATACCAAATAACGTTACTTTTATAGCATTATTTATCCTATTTTCTTACCCATTTTGCATAATTATTGCATGAATTGGTACTTAATTGCTTAAAGTTGTTATTTGCAGTAATTATGGATTAGTTGGTGAAGTTATGCTAAAAGGCACACATTTTGGAGCTTAAACGAAGAAATCTTAAGATAATGTTCTAACATATCCATCGAGGAAGATTCGGCGTATTTGTGCCTGCACTTCACAAGAAACCACAAAGAATTAAAGAGCAATACGCCGTATCCAAAAAATTCTATACGCCGTATTGAAGATTATTTAAAGATTCTGGAATATATTGAACGTGGTCTCTACTCCAAGAAACCCCCAATACACCGTATTGATCTCAACCAATACTGCGTATCAAAGAATTTCTAGACACTATAAATACAAATCCCTAAACACGAGTTTAGGGTGTGCTTGAACATATTTTCAATACCCTAACCACAAAGTCGATTTTCAGAAGGTAAGAATCGCAAACAAGGTCGATTAGTGCGCTTAATTCCATAGGAAACACCTTGTAATCATTTATACTCTAATAATCGTTCAATTTTTGGTTTCATTCATTTAACTCGATTAATTTACCTCGGTTGATTAAATTATTATTCTTGTATTCATTATAATGGTTATGGGCTAATACCTTTAGGTATTTGCCATGTTTATGAAGATTTAATGTTTGGTTTGTTTATCTCGATTGCTTAATTATCGTTGATTGTTGATTATGTTTATCAATTTATACTCATTTACGTGCTTAAGTATGTGACCTATCATTCAACTAGATCTAGGAATGCTAAATATCGAGCTAGCTAGATGCCGAGATAGCTCTCCATGTCCGTAATTTATATATCTAGAATCATAGGTTCACAAATAATGACATATCCTTGCCATTGGTTTAGTGAACAATTGGACTAGCAGGTGACCTAGGATCAATAAATGACGTTCTGATTCCCTTGGTAAGGACTTGGAAAGTAGACTACTAGTATACAAAGAGCCGTTAAGTAGTAAGTTAGTAAAGTCTCATTGAGCTAGAGTTTAATAAGATCACAATTATTAATCTCCTAAGATAGATTATAATCAACAAAAGCTTGCTTTATGCGGATGCATTTAATTATGACAGAATTAGCGTGTCTAGGTTTTAGGAAGAAGTACTACCTAAATCTAGGAATGATATGCCCCTCGAGATAAGTCAATCATTGCACTAATAAACAAACCTAGGTTTTAATTTGATTAATCATGGTTAATATAGTTTCCTTAAAATTGCCTTGATCGTTCTTCTATCTTATGGTTATTTGCTTGCATGTGTTATTGTGTCTAAAATAGGTTTAAGTTACCACCAAAACCCGTGCCAGTCTCTCAGACTAAAAACCCCCTTCACGTTAGAGTTAGGTTTAAGCATAGGTTTAACATAGATTAGATAGATTAAAACTAACATAGACAACAAAAATACTGATAGACTTAGGAATTAACGCTCTCGCTCTTAGTGATTGACACCCTACTTACCAACAAAGCTACAACCGATTGGGTACACTACCCGTTAGTGTGTTTTTAGGTAAAGTCGACAAAATATAAATGTAAAACTTGATAACAAATAATACCTACGCACAACGACACGTCAAAGCTGTATTCATTTAATGAATACGCATTATCGACAACTCTAACAATAATGTTTTAAGTGGAGAAAAAATTAAGTCTGGATAACGTCTAGAAAGTCAATATGCCGTATCCATAGGGTTTGGATACGCTGTATCGATTACCTGGGAAGACAGACTTAATAACAAAATTGAAAATACATTACGGTTTGTCTCCCAGAAAGTACTTTTACTTACAGAAAAGTCATTAAGTTATATACTTGCTTTCAGCTCTTTACTTGGTACGTGTCACGGACCATCCTTCGTCCTTCTTTCAGAAAATATCTTGGTAGAACATCCTTGTTTGTACCTTGATATTTTTTTTTGGATTTTTTTTTTTTGGTCTTTTTGATTTTTTTTTTTTTTTTTGATGTCTAGGTTGATTTTTTTTTTGTTTGTATTTTGGGGTTTTTTTTGGAGATTTTGTTTTTTTTTGTTTATTTGGGATGATTTTTTTTTGGGATTTTTTTTAGTTCTTTTTTTTTAATTTTTTTTGTGATTTTTTTTTTTTTTGCATTTGAATTTTTTTTTCTTGAGAGTTTTTTTTTGGGTGTTTTTTTTTACTGTTTGCTTATAGTGGAGCAGGAAGACTTCTTTTTTGATTAATTTTGGGTTATTTTTGATTGAGGCGTTTTTTTTTTTTTTTTTTTTTTTGAGTATTTTTGTTTGTTTATTTTTTTTTTTTTTTGGTGGGATTTTTTTTTTTTTTTGTTTTTTTGATTGGGTGTTGTTTTGCATTGTGTATTTTTGTTTTTGAGTAGTTTTTTTTCTTGAGTTTTTTTGATATTTTTTTTTTTTTTTTTCTTTTTTTTATTTTTTTTTTTTGTTTTTTTTTTTTTTTTGATTGATTTTTGTTTTTTTTTTTTGATGGAATTTTTTTTGTTTTTCGATTTTTTATTTCTTTTTGGGAATATTTTTTTTTTTTTTTTTTTTTTTTTTTGATGATTTTTGTTTTACCTTATTTGGAGATGAGTTTTTGTGTTTTGATATTTTTTTTTTTTTGGTGATTTTTTTGATTGAGTATTTTTTTTTTTTTTTTTTTTTTCTTTGGAGAGGTTTTTGATTTTTGTTTTTTTTGGATTTGTTTGGTTTTTTTTTTTGTTAGTTTTGATGGTTTTTTTTTTTTTTTCTTTTTTGGAAGGGGGGAAAGTTTTGAATTTTTGGTGGCATTTTGGAGTTTGGGTTTTTAGATGGAGTGAGGTTTTTCGAAAGTTTTGGTGTTTTTGAGGATGTTTTTGTTTTTTTTTTGGATTGCATTTTTTTTTTGTTTTATTTGTTATTTTTTTTTGTTTTTTTTGTTTGATTTTTTGTTTTTTTTTTGTTTTTTTTTTTTGTGATTTTTTTTTTTTTGATTTTGTTTTTTTTGTGATTTTGTTTATGTTACAATTTTTTTTGGGTTGTTTTATTTTTTGATTTTTTTTTAGAGCATGTGGAAAGGATTTTGATTTTTTTTTTTTTTTTTGATTTGAGTTGTGGAGAGATTTGATTTTTTTTTTTTTTGTATTTTTGATTTTTGTTTTTTTTGAGGGTATTTTTCGAGATTTATTGGAGATTTTTTTGGTAATTTTTTTTTTTTGATTTGGATTTTTTTTTATTTTTTTTTTGTAGTTCTTTTTTTTTTTTTGGGATGTTTTTTGAATTTTTTTTTTGAGTTTTGATATGGCGAAATTTTTTTTTTTTTTTTTTGATATTTCTGTGATGAGTTGAGTTTTTTGTTGGGTTTTTTGGACTTTTTTGGAGTTGGAGGTGGACTAAGATTTTGTTCTTTTTTGTGTTTTTTTTTTTTTTTATTTCTGCATTTTGATTGTGATTGGTGGAGGTTTTTTTTGAATTTGTTGGAATGATTATGTTATTTTTTTTTGTGAATAGTTTTTTTGTAAGATTTTTTTTTGGATTTTTTTTTTGTTTTTGTTTTTTGAGAAGTTTTTTTGTTTTGTGTTTTTTAGTGTGTTAGGTTTTTTTAGTTTTTTGTAGTGAGAACAAAATTTTGTTTTATGATATTTGTTTTTTTTGGTAGAGAACTTTTTTTTATGAATTAAGTTGGGATTTTTTTGGGTATTTTTTGTTTATGGAAATTTTTCTTTTTTTTTGATTTGTTGGAACACTTTGTTTTTTATTTTGGTTTTTTTTGAGACAGGTAGGTGTTTTGAAATTGTATTTATTTGTTTTTTTGAAATTAATTGAATTTTTTTTTTTTTTTTTTGTATTTTTTGTGTTTTTTGACAAATTTTTTTTTTATTGGATTGGGATGATTTTTTGAAAGGTGACAAAATGACGTTTTTGGTGATGATTTTTTTTTTTTTTTTTTTTTCTTTTTGTTTTGATTTTTTTTGTTGTGATAGGTTTTTTTTTGGGTTCTTGCAATTTTGATGACTTTTTTTTTTTTTTTTCTGGGATTTTTGTTTTTTTTTTTTTTTCTTTTTTTGGAGAATTTTTTTAGGAATTGTAATGATAGATGTTTTTTTGAGATTTAGTATTGGATTATTTTTTTTTTGGATTGATTTTGAATTTGGTTGTTGTGGATATAATTTTTTTTATTTGAAGATTGGAGTTTTGTGGATTTTTTTTTTTTTTATTTGATAAATTTTTTATTTTTTTTTTTTGGCTGTTGAATGTTTGTAGATTTTTTTATAAGATGATTTTGAAGTGGTTTGGATTTTGTTTTATAATTCGATTTGAGTTTGTTTTTTTTTTTTTTTTTTTGGTTTTGAGAAACTTTTTTGTGATTTTTGTTAGATTTTTTGAGTATTTTTGGAAGTGGAAGTTAATTATTTTTTGTTGATTTATGATTTTTTTTGATTTTGTTGGGACTGTTTTTTTTTGACATTCGTTTTGGGAGCGTTTTTTTTGATTTTTTGATTGAATTTGAATGTTTGTTTTTTTTGCTTTGGAATCTTAAATTTGATTTTTTTATTTTTTTTCTTTCCGGTAGGGTAGAATTTTTTAAGTACTTTGAGTGTGTTTTTTTTTTTGTGGGTTTTTCTTTTGTTTTTTTGTGGGAGAAAAGAGAAGAGGTGTTTTTTTTTTTGTTGATTTTTGAATGATTTGGTTTGAATTTTTTTTTTTGAAAGGATTTTTTTTGGTATTTGATTTTTGTCTAATAGAGGGATTTTGTTTTTTTGGTAGTTTGTGTGACTTTTTTTTTTCTTTGGGTTGTTTTATGTTTCTTTTTTTTTTTCTTGATTTTTTTTTTTTTTTTGATTTTGTTTTTTGTTTTTGAGTTTTTTGGTTTTTTTTTTTTTGACTGATATTTGTTTTTTTGTTTTTGTTTTGGATTTTTGATTATTTTTTTTTTGTTAGAATTTTTTTTTTTTTTGAATTTGTTTTTTTTTTTTTGAGGTTTTTTTTTGAGAGATTTTGATGATTTATTTGAATTTGACGTAATTTTTTTTTTATTGAAGGTTTTTTTTTTGTAGGATGTGTTTTTTGAAAATTTTTTGTTGGATTTTGTGTTTTTTTTTTTTTAGTATTTTTGGGTATTTTTTTTTTTGGAATATTTTTTTATTCTTTTTTGAGTTTTTTTTTTTGGAGAAATTTTTTTGAAATATTTGAAGTTTGGAAGATGAGATTTTTTTTTTTTTTTTGATGGAATGTTTTTTGTTCTGTTTTTTTTTTTGATTGGATTTTTTTTTTTGATTGAATTTTTTTTTTGAGTTTTTTTTGAATGATTTTTTTTTTTTGGAATGTGTTTTGTTTTTTTGTTGATTTTTGTTTTTTTGAAAGATATGACGGTTTTGAGATTTTTGGTTTTTTGGGGTATTAAAGATTGAAGAATTTTTTTTTTTTGTTTTTTTTAAATTTTTTGTTTTTTTTTTTGATTTTTTTTTTTTTTTGGGTGCATGAGAAATTTTTTTTTGATGGATAGTGATTTTTTATTGAATTTTTTTGATTTCTTTTTTTTTTTTTTGTCTTTTTGATTTTTTTTTTCTTTTTTGATGAGACTGTTTTTGAGGTAATGAATTTTTTTATGAACCGTGTTATTGAGTTTTTTTTGTTTTAATGTTTTGTTGAGTGAATGAAGAAAGGATTTTTTTAAATTTTTTGTATGATTTTTGATTTTGTTTTTTTTTGGATTTTTTTTTTATTTTTTTTTTTTTTCTCTTTCTTTGTTGATGATTTTGGGGTTTTTTTTTTTTGGGATTTTTTTTTGTTGTTTTTTTTTTTTTTTCTTATTGTTGGATTTTTTTTTTTTTTTTTTTTTTTTTTTTTCGGTTTTTTGAGTTTTTTTTGGATTTGTTTTTGTTTTTTGGTTTTTTGGGTTTGTTATTTTTTTTGTATGAATTTGTTTGATTTTTTGGTTTTTTTTTGTTTTTAATGGTTAGGATTTTTTCGTGGATGTATGTTTTTTTTGGGGTTTTTTAGTTTTTTAGAATTTTTTTTTGAATTATTTTTTTTTTCTTTGTTTTTTTTTTTGTGGTTTTTTTGACGAGATTATTGTTTTTATTTTTGGTGGAGTGACGTTGTTTGGTTGGATGATTTTTTTTGTTTTTTTTGGAGGTTTTTGGTTTAGAGTTGATTTTTTTATTTGATTGTTTTTTTTTTATTTTTTTGATTTTTGAGATTTTTTGAATTTTTTTTGATTTTGTAGAGAATTTTTTTTTTGAGTATGTTTTTTTGGGTGAAAGTTTTTTGAGTTTTGGATTTTTTTTTTGAGATTGAATTTGGTGTAATTGTTTTTTTAGATTTTTTAGGGAGAATATTTTGGTTTTTTAAGGATAGAATTTTATTTTTTTTTTTTGTTTTTTGATAAGAAATTATTTGAAAAATGATGAGAACCCGGAGGTAGATGATTTTTGTGAGTTTTTTAGTTTTTTGTATTTTGATTTGAATGGTATGAAAATTTGGATTTTTTTTTTTGGTTTTAATTTTTTTTTTTTTGGTATTGTATTTTTTTTTTTTTTTTTTTCTTTGTAACGTTTTTTTTTTTTTTTTTTTTTTTTTTGTTGGTTTTTTTTGGATTTTCTTTTTGGGGGTTTTTTTTTTTTGATGTTTTTGTCTTTGCATTTTTTTTTTTGATTTTTTTTGGGGCTTTGATGGGATGGAATTTTTTTTGAAATTTTTTTTGTGGCTGGAGTTGCAAGGAATTTTGAAGTTTTTTTTTTAGTGTATTTTGGATTTTTTTCTCATTTTGTTTTTTTGAGATTTTTGATAGATCTTTTAAGTTTTTGGTTTTGTTTTTTTCTGTTTTTTTTTGAGTTTTTTTTTTTGAAAAGTATTTTTTTGGGAGTTTTGTTTTTTTTTTTTGTAATTTTTGTATTTTTTTGAATTTTTTGGTTTTTTTTTTTGATTGGTTTTTGATTTTTTTTTTTTTGTGAGAAGATTGATTTTGATTTTTTGGAGATTTTTTGATTGATTTTTTTTTTTTTTTTTTTTTTTTTGGGTGTTTTGGATTTTTTTTTTTTTTTTGATTGTTTTTTATTTTTTTTTTTTTTTTTTTTTTGGATTGTGCGAGGAGGAACCTGTTTTTTTTTGATTTTTTTTTTGATTTTTATTTTTTTTTTGTGTGGAGATTTATTTTGTTGTTTTTCTTTCGTTTTGATGTTTTTTTCTTTGTTTTTTATTTTTTTGAAGAATTGTTTTATTTTTTTTTTTGTTTTGTTTGGTGTGTGAATTTTTGGATTGGGTGTTTGTTGATTTTTTTGGATTTGTTATTTTTTGCTAGAGTTGATTTTTTGTGTTTAGAATGTTTTTTTTGGATTGTTTTGAATTTTTGGATTTTGGGGGAATTGTTATTATTTTTGTGAGTTTTGAGGTTTTTGGAATTTTTTTTTTTTTTGGAAGTTTTTTTTTTTTTTTTGTTTTTGTATTTGATAATACAAGAGTGTTTTTTGGAATTTTATTTGAATGGTTTTTGATTTTTTTTTGATTGGACTTTGGGAGTTTTTGTTTTTGTTTTTTTTTTTTTCTTTTTTTTTTTGCAATTTTTTTTTTTTTTTTTTTTTGATGGATTTTTTTTTTTTCTATTTTTGATTTTTTTGAAAGTTTTTTTTTGAGGATTAGTTGGTGTTTTTTTTTGAATTTTTTTTGGGAGTTTTTTTTATTTTTTTTTGGAAGGTTTATTCTTTGTTTTTTTGTTTTTTTTTTTTATGAAAATTTGTTTTTGGAAAGTGGTAAAAAAAATTTATTTTTATTTTTTTTTTGATTTTTTTTATTGAATTTTTGAAGGTTTTGTATTTTTTTTGAATTTTTTTGCTTTGTTTTTGTTTTGGTAGAAATTTTTTGCTTGAGATAGAGAGTTTTTTTTTTTGTTTCTTTTTTTTTTTGGTTGAGTTTTGGATTTTGATTTTGCTGAATTTTTCTTTGTTTTTTTTTTTTTTGAGTTGTATGTTTTTTTTGTTTTTTTGTATTTTTTTTTTGGTTGGGTTTTTTTTTTGAGAAGATTTTTTTTTTTTTTTTTTTTTTTTTTGGGGATTTTTTTTTTGTTTTTTTGTTTTTTTTTTTGGTAGGAAAATTTTTTGAAGGATTATGTTTTTGTTTTAGATTTTTTTTCTTTTTTTTTGTTGCCTTTTTGATTTTTTTTGTTGAATTTTTTTTTTGAAAGATTGTATTTGTTTTGTTTTTTATTTTTTATTGTGTTTGATTTGTTATTTTGTTTTTGATTTTGTGATTTTTTTTTTTTTTTTGATTTTTGATTGATTTGTTTTTGATTTTTTTGTTATGAGTTTTTTTTTTTTGTTTTTGATTTTTGTTATGATGGGGTTTTTTTTGTTTTTTTTGAGGTTTTTGCAGATTGGGATTTTTTTTGTTGTAATTGTTGTGGATTTTTTGATTGAATTTTTTTTTATTTGAATTGGTTTTTTGATTTGGTTTTTTTTGTGGAAGAGGATTTTTTTTGGAGTTTTTTTTGAGATTTTTGATTTTTGTTGATATTTTTGAATTTTGTTTTCTTGTTTTTGGCAATTTTTGGGGTATATTTTTCTTTTTGAGTATTTGGGGGGAAATTTTTTTTTTTTTGATTTTTTTTTTTGTTTTTATTTTTTTTGAATTTTGTTTTTGAGTTTGAAGTTTTTTTGGGTTTTTTTTTTTAGTTTTTTTTTTGGTTTATTTTTTTGGATATTTTTTTTTGTTTTGATTTGATTGTTGAAGAATTTGTTTTTGTTTTTTTATTTTTGATTTGTTGTTTTTGTTTTTTTTTGTATTTTGGTTTTTGCAGAAGAGAAATAAGATTAGAAGAATTTTTTGTATTTTGGAGGGTTTTTTGGATTTTTTTGTGGGAGTTTTTTCTTTTTTGAATTTTTGTTTTAGTTTTTTTTTTCGTGATTTTTTTTTGATTTTTTTTGATTTTTTTTTTTATTTTGATAGTTTTTGAGAATTTTTTTTGATGATGTTTTTTTTTTTTTTTACTTTTTTGTTTTTTCTTATTTCTTTTTTTTTTTGAATATTTTTTATTTTTTTGTTTTGAAGAGAACTTTTTTTTTTTTGAGTTTTTTGAATTTGTTGATATTTTTTTTTTTTGCTTTTTTTGTTAAGATATTTGAGGCGTTTGTTTTTTTTTTGTTTTAAAGAACTGAACATTGGATACGCAATTTGTTTTTTTTTTTGACGGATTTTTATTTTTCTTTTTTTGAGAGTTGTTTAGGGATTGTGTGTATTGTGGATGGAATTTTTTTGTTTTTTTTTTTTTTTTTGATTGTTTGATTCGTAATCTTACTATGGGAGTTTTTTTTGTTTGTACAGTTTGTTTGATTTTTTTTTTTTTTTTGGAGAGTGATTTTTTGCGGGTTTTTTTTTGGGTATTATGGTTTTTTTTTTTTTTTGTTTTTTTTTGGATTTTTCTTTTGTTATTTTTTTTATTTATTTTTTTTTTTTGTTTTTTTTTTTTTGAACTTTTTTTTTGTATGACTGATTTTTTTTTTTGTATTTTTGTTTTTTTGTTTTGAGTGCATTGGATTTTTTTTTTTTTTTGTTATTTTTGGGGGATTTTTATTGCTGGTAGTTTTTTTTGATGGATTGGGGTTTTTTTTGTTTTTTTTTTTTGATTTATTTTTTTGAATTTTTTTTTTTTTTTTTGTTTATTTTTTTTTGATGTTTGTTTCTTGTTTGATTTTTTTTTGTTTGTATGAATTTTTTTTTAATTTTTTTTTGATATGCATGGTTTTTTTTTTGTTTTTTGATTTTGCTTTTTCTTTTTATCTTTGATGAGTTTGTTTTTGATTTTTTGATTTTTTTTGTGGTTTTTTTGAGAAGATTTGAAAGTTTTGAATTTTTGATAAGAAGTTTGGCTTTTTTTTTGTTTTTGAATTTTGTGATTTTTTTTTGATTTTTTTTTATTGGGTTTTTCTGAATAAACTGTTTTTTTTTGAGTTTTTTGCATTTTTTTGCTTTTTTTTTGTTGGAAATTGAATTTTTTTTTCTTTTTGACAGTTTTTGTTTTTTTTTTTGTTTTCGCTTCTGTATTTTTTTTTTTTTTTGACAAGCTATTTTTTCTTTTTTCTTTTTTTTTTTCTTTTTTGTTTTGTTGGCGTTTTTTTGATTTTGGTGTTTTTTTTGTTGGGATTCTTTTTTTGTTTGTTTGAGGATTATTTATTTTTGAAAGGTTAAGAAAATTTTTGAATTTTTTTTTTTTTTTTTTTAGTTGGGATTTTTTTTTATTTTTTCTTTTATTTTTTGTTGATTTTTTTTTTTTTTGTTGTAATTTGAATTCTGCGAGATTTTTAGATAGATAGGTTTTTTTTCTTTTGTTTTTGTGTTGATTTTTTTTTTTGATTTTTTGTTTTTGTTTTTTTATGAGTTTGTATTTGGATGATTGTTTAGTTTTTTTTTTTTTTTTGGGATTTTGGTAATCGTTTGTATTTTTTTTGTAGTTTTTTGACTTGGGAGATTTGAGATTTTTTGGTTTTTGGGAATTTTTTTTTTTTTTTTTTTTGTTTTTTTTATGTTTTATTTTTTCTTGGATTTTTTTTTGTTGGTGTGGTTGTATTTGTGTTTTCGAAATATTTTTGTATTTTGACCTTTGATTTTTGTGGGGGGGACTTTTTTTTTGTTGTGTTTTGAGTTTTTGGGATTTTTTTTTTTTTGGTGTAGTTTTTAAGTTTTTGTTATTTTTGGAGGATTTTTTTTTTTTTTTTGGATGAGATTGATTTTTTTGCTTTTTTGTTGGCAGATGAGACTTTTTGAACTTTTTTTCTAGAGGCATTTTGAATGTTGATGGATGGGTGTTTTTTTTTTTTTTTTTTTCTTTTTTTTTTTTTTGATTATTTTTTTTTTTGTTTTCGGATTTTGCTTTTTTTTTTTTTTGTATTTGAATTTGAAATTGTTGAGTATTGGTATTTTTTTTGTTTTTGTAATGAATTTTTTTGATTTTGCGATTGGGAGTTTTTGTTTAATATGTGTATTATTTTTTTCTGTTTTTTGGTTTTTTTTTTTTCTTTTTTTTTTTGAGTTTGTTGTTTTTGTGGGAATTTTTTGGTTTTTTTTGGATTTGATTTTTTTTTTTTTTTTTGGATTTGATTGGGGTTTGATTTTGATTTTTTTTTTGATGGGAGAGGAGAGTAAGGATTTTTTGTGAAGAAGTTTTTTGGAGAAGGTTTTTTTGAACTAATTTTTTTTTTTTGTTTGAGGAGTTCTTTTTGAAAGATTTTTTTTTTGATGGATGTTTTTTTTGTGTTTTTTGGAGATTTTTTTGAGGTTTTTTGGAAGTTGTTTTTTTGTTGATTTTTTTTTTTGATTTCTTTGTTGTTTTTTTTTGTTTTTGTTTTTTTTTTTTTCCTGTTTTTTGATATTTTTGTGATTGAGCGGTTTTCTGAATTATTTGATTTGGAAGCTTTTTTTTTTTTTGTGTCTTTTGTTGATGGATTTTTTGATTTCGGGGTACGGAAAATAGGTATAGGTTATTTTTTTTTTTGATTTGGTTGATTTTTTTTGTTTTTTTGATTTTGTTTTTTTTTTTATTTTGGTTTTTTCTGATTTTTTTTTTTTGAATATGGATTTTTTTGGGATGTGATGTAGAAATTTTTGATAGATGGTGTTTTTTTTTTTTCTTTTTTTTTTTATGGGGAAATAGATGTTTTGAAGTTTTTGGTGGATTTTTTTTATAGTTTTTTTTTGTTGTGTATTTGGGTTTTTTTTTGGAGGACAGTTTTTTTTTTGTTTTTTTGCGGTTGGTTGTTGTTTTTTTATGAGATTTTGAACTTTTTTGTTGTTTTTTTTTGCAGATGATTTTTTTTTTTTTGTTTGTTTTTTTTTTTGGTGGAGTTTTTTTGGTTTTTTGGGGTTTTGGAGCTTTTGGGTTTTTGGGTAGTTTTTTTTTTTTTTGAGAGAGTTTTTTTTTTTTTTTTTGGGATTTGTTTTTTTTTTTTTGATTTGTGTTTTGGATTTTTTTTTTTGAGAGTTATTTTTTGTATGATTTTTTTAATTTTTGTGTGTGTGTAGTTTTATTGTAGGGTTTTTTTTTTTTTTATTTTTTCTTTTTTTTTTTTGGAGGTAATTGTGCTATTTTTTTTTTTTTTTTTTTTTTTGTAGTGAAATTTTTTTTTTTTTTTTTTTTTTTGAATAGAATTTTGTTTGATTTTTTTTTTTTTTTTTTTTTTTTATTTTTTTGGTTTTTGGTTTTTTTGTATTTGGGATGTTGATTTTTTTTTTGTATTTGATTTTTTTTTGTTTTTGAATTTTTTTTTTTTTTTTTTTTTTTGTGGAATTTTTTTTGGGTTTTGGAGTTTTTTTTTTTTTTTTTTTTTTTTATTTGATTTGTATCTTCTTTATTTTTTTGGGTGGGATTTTTTTTTCTTTGATTTTTTATTTTTGAGGTGAAATTTTTTTGTTTTTTTGATGTGGAGAGAGATATGATAGATGTTTTTTTTTTTTTTTGATTTTTTTTTTATTTTTTTTTTTTTTTATTTTGTTGATTTTTATTTTCTTTTTTTGTGGGTAGGTTTGGATTGGATAGATTTTTTTTTGATTTTGGATTTGAAGAGTTGATTTTTTTATTTTTCTTTGATTTCTTTTTTTTTTGATTGAGTGTTTTTTTTTTTTTTTTTTTGATTTTCTTTTTTTTTTTTTTTTTTTGAAGAGTTTTGGTTTGCGAGTGCGTATTTGAGTTTTGGTTTTTTGTAAGTTTGAGATATTGTTCTTGATTTTTTTTTTGTTTTAGGATTTTTTTTTTTTTTTTTTTTTTTTTTGAAAGTTGAGTTTTTTTTTTTTCGGATGGTAGATTTGAATTTTTTGGGTTATTTTTTGATTATTTTTTTGAATTTTTTTTCTTTTTTTTTTTTTTTTTTTTTTTTGGTTTTTTTTTTTTTTTTTTTGATGATGATTTTTTGTTGAAAGTGTTGAGGGTTATTTTTTTTGGATTTTTTTTTTTTGATATTGTTTTTTTTTTGGTTTTTTTTTTTTTTGAACGTTGTTATACCATTTTTTTTTTTTGAAAGACAGTTTTGGAGTGATTTGATTTGAATTTTTGAATAAGAATTTTTTTTGGAGATTTTTAGTTTTTTGAAGAGTGGGGGGTTTTGATTAGGGACGGGATGTAAGTGTTTTTGTTGTTTTTTTTTTAATTTTTTTTTTTGATTTTTTTGTTTTTGATGAAGATGTTTTTTGAGTTTCTTTGTTGTGTTTTTTTTTTTTTTTTTTTTTTTTTGATTTTTTTTGTTTTTTTTTCTATGTTTTTTTTTTTTTCTGTTTTGTTTTGACTGTCGGAATTTTTTTTGGGTTGGGTTTGACGAGATCTTTTTTTTTTTTTTTGGAAATTTGGGGAAAAGTTAATTTTTTTTTTATTTCGGCTGATTTTTGGTTTATTATTTATTTTTTTTGGATGTAATGGATTCTTTTTTTTTGAGAAAAATTTTTTGGTTTTTTTTTTTTTGATTGGATTTGGGATTTATTTTTGGGTTTGGTTTTTTTTTTTTTTTTGTTTTTAACAATTTGACGTATTTTTTTTTTTATTTTTTTTTTGAGGATTGGGGCAATTGAAGGAGACTTTTTGGTTTGGATTTTTTTTGGAATCATTTTTTTTTTTTTGTTTTTATTTGAATTTGAGTTAGATTTTTCTTTTGATTGTTATTTTTTTTTTTGTTTTTTTTGGATTTTTTTTTTTTTGTTACTTTTTTTTGAGTTTTTTGTTGGCTTATTTTTTTTTTTTTTTGTTTGTTTTTTTATTTGTGAGGTGTTTTTGGATTTTTTTTTTTGGATTTTTGAGATTTTTTTTGATTGTTTTACGAAGTTTTTTTTTTTTTTTTTTTTTTGATTTGCATTTTTTTTTGGATTTTGTTTTTTTTTTTTTTTTTTTTTTGGTTGGTTGAATTTGGTTTCATTTTTTTTTAAGTTTTTTTTTGTTTTTTTGTTTGTGTTTTTTTTTTTTTTTTTTTTGAAGTTGATTTTTTTTTTTTTGTGTTTTTGGTGTTTTTTTTGTTTGGTAGAAGTATTTTGTCATTTTTTTGTAATTTTTGGTTTTTGTTGTATTTTTGTTTTTTTTTTTTTTTTGGTGGATTAGGTGTTGTTTGATTTGCTTGGATTTTTTTTTGGATTTTTTTTGGTTGTTTTGTTTTTTTTTTTTTGAAGGTTTTGATTTTTTGTTTTTTTTTTTTATTTTTTTTTTTTTGTGGTAATTTCTTTTTTTTTTTTTGATTTGGTTGGTTTTTTTTTGTTATTTTTTTTGTGTTTGAGTAGAGTTTTTTGGTGATTTTTTATTAGTTTTTGATTTTTTTTGATATTGTTTGAATTTTTTTGGTAATGTTTTTGTTTGCAGGAATGGAAGTTTTTGAAGAATTTGATTTTTTTTTTTGTTTTGAGATTTTGTTTGGAAAATTGTGTGTTGTGTTTTTTTGGATTTTTTTTCATGTAGACAATGCAGTTTTTTTTTTTTTTTTTGAGATTATGGAGAATTTTGAGGTATTTTTTTTTTGTTATTGATTTTGAGAGTTTTGTTTTGATTTTTTTTTTTCTTTTTTTGTGAATTGTATTTTGGACTATTTTTTCTTGGTTTTTTTTTCAGGATTTTTTATTTTTTTTTTTTTTTTTTTTTGTTTGTGTTGGTTTGTTTTTTTTTTTTTTTTTTTTTTTTTGCTATTTTTTTTTTTTTTGTTTTTTTTTTTTTTTTTTTTTATTTTTGAGGTTTTGGATAGTTTTTTGAAGTTGTATAATTTTTTTTTTTTTGTATTTTTTGGTTTTTTGATTTTTTTTTTTTGGTTTTATGGTTTTAGATTTTTTGGAGTTATTTTTGAGAATTTCTTTTGGTATTTTGGCAGTTTTTTGGGATTTTTTTTTTTTGGGTTTTTTTTTTATTTTTTCTGTTTTTTTTTTGGATGTATTTGAGTTTTTTGATTTTTTTGCATTTTATTTTTGGAGAATTTTTTGATTTTTTTTTTTTTGAACTGGTGTATTTTTTTTTTTTTTGATTGTTTTTTTTTTTTTGTGGATAGTTCGAAGTTTTTTTTGTTTATTTTTTTGAGTTTTTGGATTGTGAGTTTCGACAGAGATTTTTTTTTTTTTTGGATGGAGATTTTAGTTTTGAGATTAAAGAATTTTTTTTTTTTTTTTTTGAAGGTTTTTTTTAAGAAGATTTTGTGTTTTTTGCTTGATTTTTACAGATTTTTGTTCTTTGTTTTTTTTTGATCTGTTTTTTTTGTTTTTATTTTTTTTTTTGGACGATTAGTTTTTTTGTCTTTGGACTTTTTGTTGGATTTTTGGTAATTGATTGAATGAATTTTGAAGTTTTTTTTTGTATTTGGTATTTTTTTGTTTTTTTTATTTTTTTTGGAAGTGTTTTTTTTTTTTGTGGATTTGGTTTTTTTTTGTTTGGAGAGGGAAGGTGTTTTTTTTTTTTTTTTTTTTTTGGCTTGTTTTTCTGAGTTCTTTTTTTGATTTAAAAAGGGACACCCCCCATTTTTTTGATTTTTTTTGAACTTTTGCTTTTTGAGATGTTTCGATGTTTTGTTTTTTTTGATTTTTTTTTTTTTTTTGTTTTTTGATTTTTTTTTTTTTTTTTTTTTTTTTTGATTTTTTTTTGGGATTTTTTTTGGTTTTGATTTGTTTTTTGTTATTGATTTTTGTTTTGATTGTTTTTTGGTTTTTTTTTTTTTTGTTTTTTTTTTGATTTTTTTGCTAATTTTCAGTTTTTTTAGATGATTTTTTTTTTTTTATTTTGGATATTTTTTTTTTTTTTCTTTGTGAGATGTTTTTTGGATCTTTTTATTTTTTTTGATTTTATTTTTTATGTATTTTTTTTTTTTTTTTTTTGTTTTTTTTTTGATTTTATTTTTTTGTTTTTTTTTTTTTTTGGTTTTTTTTTTTTTTTTTGAATTTGTTTTTTTTTTTTTTTTTTTTGGTTTAATGCGATTTTTGTGGTTGAATTTTTTTTTTGATGGTGTTGGGTGTATAACTTGATTTTTCTTTTTTTTTTTTTTTTTTTGGGATTTTTTGTTTTTGTAGATTTTTGTCAAGAATGATGTTTTTGATTTTTTTTTTCTGATTTTGTTTTTGATTGTTGAGAGTGCAATTTTTGGAATCATTTTGATTTTTTTTTTTTGGATATTTTTTTTATTTTTTTTTTGAGTGTGAGTTTTTTTTTTTTGGTTTTTTTTTTAGGTCTTTTTTTATTTTTTGGGAAAGATATTATTTTTTGGGAGATTTGAGAAATTTTTTTGGTCTTTTTTATTTTTTTTTTTTTGATTTGAGAGGTGATTGTTTTTTTTTATTTGTTTTTTTTTTGTTGATTGCTTAGAATTCGAAATTTTGGGTTTTTTTTTGGTGAGATTTGATATTTTTTGATTTTTGTAACTTTTTTTTTTTGTTTTTTTAGTTTTTTTTGATTTTTTTTGTTTTGATTTTTTTTTTTTTTTTGTAGTTTTGTATTTTTTTTTTGATTGTTGGTTTTTCTGTTTTTTTTTTTTTTGATTCTTTTTTTTGATTTGGTATTCTTTTTTTCTTTTTGTTTTTTGGCAAGATTTTTTGGGTTTTGGACAGGTAGTAGTTTTTGATTTGTTTTATCGAATTTTTTTTTTTTTTTTGTCTTGTTAGCTTTTTGATTTTGGATTTTTTTTTTTGATTTTTTTAGAACTTGTTTTTGATGAGGGTTTTTGTCTTTTTTTTTGAATTTGTATTGTTTGTTTGAAAGTTTGATGGTTTTTTTTTTTGTTTTTTTTTTTTTTATTTGAGGTGGAGATGGAGATTTTTTTTGGTTTTTTTTCGTTTATTTTTTTTTTTTTTTTTTTTTTTTTTTTTGTTTTTTTTTCTTTGAAGATGGTGTTGTTTTAGTAGTTTTTTTTTTTTTTTTTTGGTTTTTTTTTGGATTGGAGTTTTTTGGGTTTTTTTTTTTTTTGTTTTTTTTTTTTTTGTATTTTTTTTTAGTTTTTTTTTTGTTTTTGATTGAAGTTTTTTTGTTGAGAATTTGATGATTTTTTTTAGAGGATTCAGGGTTTGTTTTTCTTTTTTGGAGATGACATTTGATGAAGTATTTTGTCTTTTGTTTGATTGTTATGTTTGCTTTTTTTTTTTTGATTTTATTTTTTTTTTTTTTTTTTTTTTTTTTTTGGAGTGATTTTTTTTGACTTTTTTTGATTGTTTTTTTGACTCTTTTTTTTTTGGAATTGATTTTTTGAATATTAGACGAATTGTGAGCGGGAGAGTTTCATCGGAGATTTTTTTTTTTTAGGGATTTGTCTTTCTTGATAGAGAACTTTTTTTTTTTTTGGAATAAAAAGTATTGATCTGTGTTTTTTTTGAATTTTGCTAGTTTTTTTTTGGATTTGGTATGGTTTTTTGGGAGTTGTTTTAATTGGGAGTAATTTTTTTTTGGAAGCTTATTTGTATTGTTGAATTTGATGGTTTTTTTGGAAGTTATTTTTGAGGTTTGGGGATTTGCTTTTTTTTTTTTTTTTGGAGGGGAGATGATTGTTTTGTTAATATGTTGTTTATTATTTTTTTTTTTGTTGTTTTCTTGATTATTTTTTGATTTTTTTGGAAGTTTGTTTTTATGACTTTTGGTTTTTTTTTGGATTTTAATGTAGAGATTTGGTTTGAAAAAATTTTTGTAATTTTTTGGATTTTTTTTTTGGATTGTTTTGGGAGAGTTTGTTTTTGGTAGACTTTCTTTTTAATTTTTGTTGGTTTTGTTTTTTTTGGGGTTTTTTGATGAATTTTGTAGAATGTTTTATTTTGACAAGATTATTTTTTTTTTTTTTTTGATATGGGGTTCTTTGTTTTTTTTTTGGTGAATTTTGGATTTTTTGTTTTTTATTTTGTTTTTTTTATTGAATTTTTTTTTTTTTGTTTTGTGATTTTTTTGAGAAATAATGATTTTTTTGGTAATTTTGTTTTTTTTTTTTTTTTTTTTTGAAAATACTTTTTGTAGATTTTTTTTTTTTTTTGTAGAGTTTGGAATAAACTTTTTTTTTTTGGATTGTTTTTTGATAGAAATTTCTTCATTTTTGTAGTGGAATTTTTGAAATTGTATTTTTTTTTTATTTTATTTTTTCTTTTTTTTATTGGAAATTTTTTTTTTTTTTTTTTTTGGCTTTTTTTTTTGGATTTTGTTGGTTTTTTTTTTTTAATGTTTTTTTTTTTTTTTTGGAGGAGTTTTGGAGAATTTTTTGATTTGTAGGGTTTTTATGGATTGTGGGATTTTTTTCTTTTTTTTGATTTTGTTTTTTTGATTTTGTGGTGTTTTTACTGTTGTGAATTTGGTTTTTTTTGTTGTGTTGTTGTTTGTCTTTTTTGATGATATTTTTGTTTTGATTTTTTTTTTTTTTGGTTGAGGTTTTTTTTTTTTGAATTTTGAAGAAATTTTGTTTTTTTTTCGCATTTTCTTTTGTTAGTCAAATTTTTTTTTTTTTGATTTTGATTTTTTATTTTTTTTTTTTTTTTTTTTGTTTTTTTTTTTTTGATTTTTTTTTTTTTTTTTTTTTTGGATTTGTTGATTTTTTTGTGGTAAATTTTTTTTTGTTTGTTTTTTTTTTTTTTTTTTTATTTTTTGAGATTTTTTTATTTTTTGAATTGGTTTTGATTGACTTTGTGATTTTTTTTTTATTTGAGTGTTTTCATTTTTTTCTTTTTTTTTTTTTTTTTTTTTGAGTTTTTTTTTTGTTTTTTATTTTTTTTTTTTTTGTAGTGTTAAATGGGTGTGTTTTTTATTTGATTTTTTTGAGTTTTTTTTTGAAGGTTTCGAGAGATTTCAGAATTTAGTGAGGTATGAATTGGTAGTTGTTTTTTTTTTTCGAAATATTTTTTCGAACTATTTTTTTTTTGTTTTTTTTTGGATTTTGAGATTTTTTTTTGAGTGAATTTTTGAAGGTGGGATTTTTTTTTTGAGAGGTTGAGATGAGATGAAATTTTTTGTTTTTTTTTTTTTTTTTTTTGTGTTTGAGGTTATTTTTTTTTTTTTTGGATTGATTATTTTGATAAAGTTTGATTTTTTTCTTTTGGATGTTTTTGAATTTTTCTTTTTACTTTTTTTTATGTTTAAGACTTTTTTTTTTGTGCTATTTTTATTGAGGATATTTTTTGGATTTATTTTTTTGGTTTTTTTGATAAAAAATTTTTTTTTTTTTGGAAATTCTTTTTGGGGTATTTTTTTTTTTTGGAGATTTTTTTTTTTTAATATTTTTTTTTTGAGAGTTAATTTTGAATTTTTTGGATTTTTTTTGAGAGAAATTTGTGAAGTAATGATTGGATTGAGTGGATTTTTTGGTTTTGGAATGATTTTTTCTTTTTTGAAGATTTTTTTTGTTGAGCGGGTTTTACAGGGAGTTTTTTTTTTTGATTTGTGTTTTGTTTTGGTTTGTGATTCTTTTGATTGTTTGATTTTTTGGATTTTTTTGATTTGTTTAGGGTTATTTCTTTTTGAATGTTTTTTTTTTTTTTTCTTTTTTATTTTTTCTTTTTTTTCTTGGTATATGAGGTTTTTTTCGATTTGAAGATGGCATTGGTTTACGTAGGATTTTTGGGTTTTTTTCTTTGGAAAGAATTTATTGATTTTTTTTTTTTCGTTGATTTGATTTTTTTTTTTTTTTTTTTATTGGGAATTGAAGGTTTGCTTTTGTTTTTTGTTTATTTTTTGATTGATGTTTTTTTTTTTTGATTTTTTTTTTTTTGAGTGAATTGGATGTTTTTTTTTGAGATTTTGGTATTTTTTTTTTGGGGTTTTTTGAATTTGTATTTTTTTTTTTTTTTTTTTGGATTTTGTTGTTTTTTTTGTTTTTTTTTTTTTTTTTTTTTTTTTTTTTTTTTTGTGATTTTTTGGATTTTTTGTTTTTGTTTTTTTTTTTGGATTTTTTTTGTATTGATTGAGATCTGAATTTTTTTTTTGGTTATTTTTTTCGATTGGCATTTTTTTTTTTTTCTTTTTTTGGGTTGGGGGATGATGGTATTTGTTTTTTTTTTTTTTTTTTTTTTGAGTGATTTTTTTAGTTTTTTTTTTTTTTTTTCTCTTTTTTTTTTTTTTTGTATGAGTTTTTTTCTGAGATTTTTTGGGATATTTTTTTGATTTTTTTTTTTTGATTGTCGGTTTTTTTTTAGGGTATTTTTTTGGGGATTTTTTTTTTGATTTGTTTTGATGTTTTTTTATTCTGATTGTTTTTACGGAGTTGTTGATTTGGGTGTATTGTTTTTTGTTTTTGGATATTTGTAAGAATTTTTTTTTTGTTTGTACCGATGATTGTTGAAAATTTTTTTTTTTTTGGTTAATTTTGTATTTTATTGATTTTTTTTTTTTTTTGTGTTTTTTTTATTTAGGTGATTTTTTTTTTGTTGTTTTTTTTTTTTTTTGTATTTTGATGGGTTTGGGTTTTTTTTTTGTTTTTTGGTTATTCTTTCGATTTTTTTTTGATTTTTTTTTTTTTTTTTTTTTTTAGTTTTTTGAATGTTTTTGTATTGAAGAGTTTTTTGATTTTTTGATTTGACAATTTTTTTTTATTTTTTTTTTTTGTAATTTTTTTTTTTTTTTGAATTTTGAGAATAGTTGATTTGATTTTTTCTTTTTTTTGATGTTTTGAAGATTGTAGTAAGTGAGATTTTATGTGTAGGTTTTTTTTTTTTTGTTTTTTTTTTTTTTTTGCGGAAGTTTGAATTTTTTTTTTTTTGATTTTTTTAAGGCTTTTTTTTTGAAATATGAATTTTTTTTGATTTTGTGTGGATTTGAGGCTTTTATTTGATTGTTTGTTTGCATCTTTTTGAAGATAAGATTTTGTTTTTTTGATTTTGTTTTTTTGTTTTCATAGATTTTTTTTTTTTTGTTTTTTGTTTTTTGTTTGGGTTTTTGCATGGAGTTTTTTTTGAAGGGTTTTGGTTTTTTTTGATTTTTTTTTTTTGAGGATTAATTATTTTTTTTTGATTTTTCTTTTATTTTTTTTTTCTTTTTTGAATTTGGACTTTTAACGTTTTTTTTGATTCGATTTGTATTTTTTTTTGTATTTGTAATTGAGTTTTTTTTTTTTTTTTTTTTTGAGAAATTTTTTTTTGTATTGTTTTTTGTTTTTTTTTTTGAGTTTTTTTTTTTTTTTTTTTAGGAGATTTTTTTTGTATTTTTTGAGGTTTTTTTTTGATGTTTTTTGTTTTTTTGATCTTGATTTGTTTGAACTTTGATTGTGAGTTTTATTTTTTTGAATGTTTTGGGGAGTTTTTTCGATGTTTTTTGTGTTCCTTTGACAGAGGAATTTTTGGATTTTGTGTTTTTTTTTTTTTTTTTGATTTTTTTTGAGTATTTTTGTTTTTTTTTTTTATGTTTTGATTGGATGGTAAGCTTTTTTTCCGAGTTTTTTGAAGAAAAGGTTTTCTTGAGATTTTTGGATTGTCTTTTTTTCTTTGGTTTTTTTTTTTGAGATTTTTTTTTTTTTGTAGTTAATTTGATTTTCTTGTTGTTTTTTTTTGATTTTTTTTTAGATATTTTGGTTTTTTTTGGATTTTTTTGGGTTTTTTTTATTTTTTTTTTTTGATTTTTGGATTTTTTGTTTTTTATTTTTTGATTTTTTTTTTTTTAGTTTGGATTTTTGATTTTTTTTTTTTTGAGTTTATTTTTTTTTTTGGAATTGGTTTGGTAGTTTGAGCTTTTTTATATTTTGATTGTTTGGTGAGAGTTTTTTTTTGAATTTTTTGATTTGGAAGATTTTTTTAGTTTTTATTTTTTTTCTTTATTTTTTGGGGGCTTTTTTTTTTTTTTTTTTTGAAGAGGTTGATTTTTTTTTTTTTTTTTGTTTTTGTTTCGTTGGTTGATATGTTTTTTTTTTGTTGATTCGTTTTTTTTTTTTTTTTTTGTTTTTTTTTTGTTTTTTTTTCTCTTTTTTTTGGGGATTTTTGTTGAGAAGGAATTGAGAATATATGTGATTTTTTGTTTTTTTTTTGCTTGTTTTTTTTTTTTTTTTTTTGTTTCTTTTTTTTGTGGGATATTTTTGATGTTTTATTTTTTGGGTTTTTTCTTTGGGATTGAAGATTAGTTTGATCATTTGGATTTTTTTTTTTTTTGTTGTGTCCTTTTTTTTCTTGTTTTGTTTTAGCTTTTTTTTTTGGAATTTTTTTTTTTTTTTTTTGTTGTTTTTTTTTTTTTTATATTTTTTTTTGTTTTTTTGTTTTTTTTGATTTGTTTTTTGTGGGAATTTGAGTGGTAGTTTTGAGAATTTTTTGAAAATTACTAAGATTGATTTTGGAAGGATAGTGCGTTTTTTTTTTTGGGTTTTTGAGTATTTTTGGTTTTGAATTTGAGTGTTTTTTGGAGGGATAGGGATTGGTTTTCTTTTTTTTTTTTTGGTGTGTTTTTTTGTTTTTTTGGTTTTTTTTTTTTTTTTTTTTTGTTTATGGTCAAGATTTTTTGGAAGGATTGTTTTTTTTGAATTTTTGGGCATTTTTGGATTTTTTTTTTTTTTTTTAAGAGAGTTTTTTTTTTTTTGGAGTTTTTTGTATTTGTTGTTAGAAGTTTTTTTTTGAAAGTTTTTTGGTTTTGTTTGTGTAAGTATTGCTTTTGTGGTTTATTTTGGTTTGAAGTGAGTTTTATTTTTGGAGGATTTTTTTTTTTTTTTGAGTTTTTTGTGATTTTTGTTTTTTTTTTTTGGATGTTTTGAGATTTTTTGGTTTTTTTTTGTATTAATTTTTTTTGAATTTTTGGAATTTTTGTTTTTTAGAGAGAATTTTGTGTGTTTTATTTTTTGCTTTTTTCTTTTTGAAGATTTTTTTTGGGTTTGTTTTTGTTTTGAAACTTTTGGGTTTTTTTGTTTTTTTTGAGTTTTCTTTTGGAAATAATTGTGTAATAATGGAGAATTGATTTTATGTTTTTTTTTTTTTGTAGATTGAGTTTTTTTTTTTTGTTTTTTTGTTTTTTTTTTTTTTATTGTATTTTGGTTTTTTTTGGATTTTTTTTGATTGGATTTTTGATTTTTTTTTGGTTTTGATTTGTTGGGAAGATTTTTTTTTTTTTTTTTGTTTTTTTTTTTTTTTTTGATTTTATTTTGTTGTAGAGTATCTTTTTGAATGCTTGTTTGGTACGATTTGTTTTGATTTTTTTTGGGAGAATTTGAGTTTTTTTTAAAGTTTTTCTTTTGATTTTGTTTTTTTTTTGTTTTTTTTTTTTGTTTATTTTTGAAAAGAGTTCTTTTTTTGGTTTTTATGGTTTAGTTGTTATTTTCTTTTTTTTTTTTTTTGTATTGGGTTATTCTTTGATCGTGTATATTTTTCTTGCTTTTTTTTTTTTGAGTTGATTTTGTTTGATTGGTTTGGTTTTTTTTTTTATTTTTTGTTTTTTTTTGCAATTATTTTTGAGTTTTGTGCAGAATTTTTTTTTCTTTGGTTGAAAATTGAGTTGATTTTTTTGATGATTTTTTTTTTTTTTTGGTTTTTTTGATGAATTTTGGATTTTCGAAAAGTTTTTGGTAAGTTTTGTTTTGATTTTTTTTGATTTGGGAATTTTTTTTTTGAGTTGTGAAGTGGATTTTGGTTTGTATTCGATTTTTTTTTGTTTTTTTTTTTTTTTTTTTTTTTTGTTTTTGGAATTTTTGTTGATTTTGGATTTTTGATTTTTAACTTTGATTTTGAATTCTTTTACTTTTTTTTTTTTGATTTTTGATATTTTAGTAATTGATTTTTTTTGGATAGTTTTTTTTTTTTTGGTGTTTTTTTTTCTTGTTTGTTTGGTATTTTTGAAATTGAAAATTTTTTTTTAGTAGTTTGGATTTGTTTTTTGAATGTTTTGGTTGCTGTTTTTTTTGGTGTTTTTAGGGATGTGGTTTTTTTGGTTTATTGTATTTATTATTTTTTTTTTTTGATTTGTTTTGTTTTTTTTTTTGTTGAGATGAAATTTTTGAAAGTGTTGTTATTGTTTCGAATTTTGGGTTTTTGTTAAGGTTTTTTGATGATTTTTTTTTTCCCGATTTATTTTTTTAGAGCTTTTTTTTGTTTTTTTTCTTTTTTGTAATTTTGATGTTTTGAATTAGTAATCTTTTTTTGTTAGAGGTTTTCTTTTTGTTTTTGAGAGTTTTTGTGATTTTTGGATTTTTTTTTTTTTTGAATTTTTTTTTATTTTGAATTTTGAAGTAACTTTGTTTTTTGATTGTTTTTAGAGTTTTTTTTTTTTTTTTTTTTGTTTCTTTTTTTGGGTGTGATTCTTTTTTGAGGGACTGATTTGTGTTTTGAAATGGTTTTTGATTAGATTTGTTTCTTTTTGCAGATTTTTTGATGTAGGGATTTTTGTTTTAGTTTTATATTTTTTTTTTTTTGGATTGGGACATTGGGATAATGTGCGGGATTTTTGTGGAGTTGATGGGCTTGAGTGTTAGATGTTTTTTTTTGACATTTTTTTGGATTTGTAGAAGTAATTTCTTGAAACATTGATTTTTTCTCTCTCGCAGCCCCGAGGATTTTTTTTTTTTTGGGGTTTTTTTTTGATTTTTTTTTTTTTTATCTTCTTTTTTTTGATTTTTAATTTTTGGGATTTTGTGATTTTTTTTTTTTTTTGTTTTGGATTTTTTTTAGTGAGAATTTTGTGTATTTTTTGTTTAACGTTTGACGTTTTTTTTGATTGGGATTTTTTTTGTTTTTTTATTTTTTTTTTTTTTTTTTTTTGATTTTTTTTATAACGTTTTGATGTAGTTTTGAATTTGGGTTTTTTTTGATAATTTATTTTTTTTTGATTTTAGGAGTTTTGTGTTGGGTATTTTTTTTTGAAAGATTTTGTTTTTGTTATTGTTAAAATAGGTTTTGAGATAGAGTATGTATTTTTTTGATTTTTGTAGTTTGTGTGGATTTTTTTTTGGAATTGTTTATTTGAGATATTGTTTTTTTAAAATTTTTTTTTTTGAGATTGGCTTGATTTGTGATTTTTTGTTGATTTGTGATGTTGTTTTTATTTTTTGGTTGTTTTTTTGATTTTTTTTTTTTTTTTTTTTTTTTTTTTTTTTTTTGTTTGGTTGTGTATTTTTTGGTTTTTTGGATTTTTTTGTTTTTGTTTGGAGTGGTTTTTTAATTGATTTTTTTATTTTTTGTTTTGATAATTTTTTTTTTGTGCATTTTTTTATGAATTTGTGTTGTGGTATTTTTGGTAATTTTTAAGTTTTTTTTTTTTGATTTTTGGATTTCTTTTTTCTTTCGGGAATTTTGGAGTTTTTCTTGGTTTTTTTTTTTTTTTTTTTTTTTTTTTTTTTTGTCTTTTTTTTGGTTATTTTTTGGGTTTTTTTTCTGTTTTTGTGTTTTTTTTTTTTCTGTTTTTATGTTTTTTTTTTTTTTTTTTCTTCTTGGAATTTGTAAATTTTGAGGTTTTGGAGAAATTTTTGTGAGTTTTTTTGAATTTTGTTTTGTGAGAATTTTTTCGTTTTTTTTTTTTTTTGTGAGATTTAATTTTGATTTTTTTTGTGGATTGATTTGATTGTTTTTTTTTTTTTTTTTTTGTTTTTTTGATGTTTTTTTCTGATTGATGTTTTCGGATTTTTTTTTTTTTTTTTTTTTTTTTTTGATTTTTTGATTGGAGACTTGGATAGAATTTTAATTTTTTTTTTGTAAATATTTGTAGTGGTTTTTTTTTTTGACAATTTTTTTTTTTGCTGGGTTTTTTTTTTTGATGTGCGAAGAGTTCGTGTTGGAAGTCATTTTTTTTTTGTTTTGGTAACTGATTGATGATTTGTATTTAGGATTTTTTTGGCATTTTTTTTTGTTTTTGGTTTGATTTTTTTTGAATGATTTTTTTTTTTTTTTTGAAAAGTTTGATTTTGTTGTCTTAGTTTGGTAGTCGGTTTTTTTGATTGAGAGTTTTTTTTTAGGTTTTTTTTGAAGTTGTTTATTGATTTTTTTTTTTTTTTTTTTTACGGAATTTTTTTTTTTTTGGATTTTTTTTTTTTTTTGGATTTTTTTTTTGATGATTTTTTTTTTTTTTTGTTGAGCTTGTTTTTGATTTTTTGGATTGATTTCTTTTTTTTTTGAGATTTTTTTTTGATGTGATTTTCGGTGATTCTGCCTTGCTAATTTTGGTTTTTTTTTTTTTTTGAAATTTTTTTTTTTTGTTTGATGAGATCTTTTGGTAAACTTTTTTGTGATTTTTTTTTTTTGATTTTTTTTGGTTTTTGTTAGTTTTTGATTTTGGATTTATTGTATTTTTTTTTTTTTTTTTTTTTTTTTTTATTTGGTTTGTTTTTTTTGATTTTGAAATTAAGATTATTTTTTTTTGGATGATAAGGTTGGTTTATTTTTTTGGATCTTTTGAGTTTTTTTTTTTTTAGTTTTTTTTTTTTTTTTTTTTTTTCTTCCTTTTGTTTTTTTTTTCTTTGATTTTTTTTGGATTTTTGGAGTTTGGGAATTTTGTTTGGGAGTTTTTTTGTTTTGGTATTTTTCTTTTTTTTTTTTTTTTTTTTTGATTTTGATTTTTTGGATTTGTTTTTTTCTTTTTGATATTTGTTAAGATTTTTTTTTTTTTTTTTTTGTGTATGTTTGAGATGATTTTTTTTTTTTTTTTGTGAGAATATGACGATTTTTTTTGGGAATTTTGATTTTTTGATTCTTTTTTTTTTTTTGTTTTTTTTTTTTTTTTTGATGGATTTTTTTCCGAAGTTTGAATTTTTCTTTGTATTTTTTTTTGTAAACTTTTTTTTGTATACTTTGAAAAAAAAATTTTTTTTTTTGGAATTTGTATTTTTTTTTTTTTTTGTATTTTGTTTTCAATTGATGTTTTTTTTTTTTTTGTTTGATTTATTTGACTTTTTTTTTTTTTTTTTTTTTTATTTGTAATGGGATTTTTTTGAGTTTTTTTTATTTTTTTTTTTTTGTTGATTTTTTTTGATTTTTTTTTTTTGATTTTTTTTGTTTATTGATTTCTCTTTTTTTGAGTTGGTTTTTTTTTTGTTTTTTTTTTGTTGTTTGTTTTTTTATTTTTTTGAATTTTTTTGTTTTTTTTTTTTTTTTTTTTTTTTTTGTGAAATTTTTTTTTTTTTTTTTGATTTTTTTTTGTAATTTTTGGATGTGTAATTCTTCTTTTTGCATTTTTTGATTTTTTTTTGTTTTTGGAGATTTTTTTTTTTTTTTTGTATTTTTTTTTTTGTTTTTTTTTTTTTTTTTGAACTTTTTTTTTTTTTTGCAATTTTTTTTGAGATATTGATTTTTTGTTTGTTTTTGTTGTTTTTGCTTTTTTTTCTTATTTTTTTTTTTTGACGAGATTAGTTGACTTTTGATTTGTTTTTTTTTTTTGAATGGAGAAAGGGGAGTTTTTTTTTTAATTTTTTTTTAATTTTTGATTTCTTTTTTTTTTTTTTGTTTTATTAGTGGCTTTTGTTTTTTATTTAGTTTTTTTTTTGGGTTTTTTTTATTTTTTTTAATTTTATTTTTTTATTTTTTTTTTTTTTGAATTTTTGGCATTTTTTGTTTTATGGACTTGATGTTTTTTGTGATTTTGAACGATTTGGATTTTTCTTTTTTTTTTTTTTGGTTTTTTTGGTATTTTTTTTTTTTTGTTGATTTTTGGAGATAAAGAAATTTGAAGTGATTTTGATTTTTTTTTTTTTTTTTTTTGAAAGATTTTTGTTTGTTGTTTTTTTGTAGGATTTTTTTTTTTTTTTTTTTTTTTTTTGTTAATTTTTTTGTTATTTTTTTGTCATTTTTTTTTTTTGATTGAGTTTTTTGTTGTTTTTTTTTTGGTTTGTTGTGATTTTTTTTTTTTGTTTTTGAGAAATTTTTATTTTTTTTGTTTTTTGGGAATTTGGTTTTTGTTTTTTTTGATGATTTTTTTTTTTTTTTTGAGGTTTTGTTGAGTTTTTTTTTTTTTTTTATATTTTTTTTTTTTTGGTTGAATTGGATTTTTTTTTTTTTTTAGATTTTTTTTTTTAATTTTTGTAAAATGATGTTTTTTTTTGGTTAATTCTGTTTTTTGGGTTTTTTTGGGATTTTGTTTGATTCATTGCATTTTTTTTTTTTGGAGTTTTGAAGGATTTTTTTTTTTTTTTGACTTTTGATTTTTTTTTGAGAATGATTTCGATTTGAAGAGATTTTTTTTGAGATTTTTTTTTTGATTTTTTTTTTTTTTATGTTTGTTGGTTTTTGGTTTGGTTGATTTTTTCTTTTGAAATTGGTTTTTGTTTTTGGAATTTTAGGTTTTGAATGAGATTTTTAGATGTTTTTTAGATTTGATTTTTTGGTAATTTTTTTCGTGATTTTGAGGTTGTTGCTTTTTTTTTTGCTATGAATTTTTTTTTTTGAAATTTGTTTTTTTTCTTTGATTTTTTTTTGGTTCTGATGTTGTTTTTTTTTTCGGAAAATTTTTATTGGAAATTTTTTTTTTGATAACTGTGATTTTTTTGTTTTTTTTTTTTTTATTTTTGCTTTTTTAACTTTTTTTTTTGTTTTTTTTTTTTTTTGGCGGATTGTTTTTTTTTTTTTTTTTGGGGAGTTTTGTCTTTTTTTGAGTTTTTTTTTTTTTTTTTTTTTTTTTTTTTTTTTGGGAGTTGATTTTTTTTTTTGAGAGCGTTTTTTTGTTTTTTTTTGAGAGCAATTTTGTTTTTGTTTTTGTTTTTTTCTTAGTTTTTTTCATGGGAGATTTTTTTGGAATTTTTTTATTTTTGGGATTTGTTTTTTTTTGAATAAGAAAATAAAGAATTAAATTTTTTTGTTTTTTTTTTTTTTTTGTTTTGAGTTTGTTAAATTTTGTGTTTAGAATTCTATTTTGAGTTTCTTTTTTTGATTTTTTTTGTGTTTTTTTTTGGTTTTTTTTTTTTTTTTGATTGTGCGTATTTTGATTTTTTTTTTTTGGTTTTTTTGTTTTTTTTTTTTTTTGAGTTTTGAACTTTTTTAGGAAGGATTTTGCGTTTTAATTTTTGGATTGTTTTGATTGTTTTTAATTTTTTGAGATTTTGGAGCTTTTTTATTTTTTATAATTTGAGAATTTTGTTTTTATTTTTGAAGAGAAAAGGATTTTTGTTTGATGGTCGATTGATTGAGATTAAGTTTTTTTTGATTTTTTGTTTTTTTTCTGATTGAGTTTTATTTTTTTTGATTTTTTTTCTTGTGATTTTGATTTATTTGAATTTTTTTTTTTTCTTTTTTTTTTTTTTTTTTTTTTTGGTTTTTTTTTTTTGAAATTTTTTTTTATTTTTGATATGATTTTTATTTTTTTTTTTTCTTTTTTGGATTTTTATTTTGGATTTTTTTTTTTTTGATTTTCTTTGTTGGTGTTTTTTTTTTGTTTTTTTGTTTTTTGTTTTTTTTTTGAAAAATTTTTGTGAATTTTTTTTGGGAGGATGTTTTTTTTTTTGGAGGATTGTATTTTTTTTTGGAATTTTGGGAATTTTTTTTGTATTTTTGAGGGGTTTGACTTTTGTATTTGGAAATTGATTTTTTGGAGTTTTGATTTTGTATTTTTGATTTGAATGGCAAGATTTTGTTTTTTTATGTTTGTTTTGTTTTTTTTTTTTTTCTTTTGATTTTTTTTTTTTTTTTTTTTTGCGATTTGAGTTGGATTTTTTTGTTTTGACTCCCTTTTTTTTTTTTGGGATTTTGGTTTATTTTTGAAGATTTGGATAAGTTTAAGTAAGAGTTTTATGAAGAATGAGTTTTTTTTTTGAAATTTTTTTTTTGTTTTTTTTTTATTTTTTGTTTTTTTTTTTTTAGATTGTTTTTGATTTTTTTTTTTTGTTTTTTTGAGTTGTTTTTTCTTAGTTTTTGTGGTATTTTTTGAGTTTTTTGTTTTTGTTGTTTGCGATTGAGTGTGTTTATTTGGTTGATTTTTTTGGTTTTTGTTTTGTTTTATGTTTTAGAGAAAATTGTTGTTTTTTTTTAATTTTTTTTTTTTTTTTTTGGATTTTTTTTTTTTTTTTTGAAATTTTTTTTGGTGTTTAGATGAGATTTTTTTTTTGGGGTGTTTTTTTTTTTTTTTTTTTTTTTTTCTTTTTTTTTTGAATGTTTTTTGTTTTTTTTCTTAGAGAGATTTCAGTGAGAAGAGAGTTTTTTTTTTTTTGCGATAGATTTTTTTCTTTTTTTGTGTTTTTTTGATTGATTGTGAATTGTTGTTGGGGTTTTTTTTTTGAGTTTTTTGATTTTTTCTTTGGATTGTATTTTGTTATTTCTATGTTTTGATATTTTTGAATTATTTGTTTTTTTTTTTTTTTTTGAATCTTTGATTTTTTTTTTTTTTGTATTGAGATTTTTTGGATTGATTTTGTTTGACCTTGTTTTTTTTTTTGTTGGTCTTTTGTTGGAGTTGAATTTGTTTTTTTTTTTTTTTTTTTTTCCGGTGTTTTTTGTAAAAGCATTTTAACCTTTGTTATGATTTTATTTTTTTTTCTTTGGGAAGAATTGACTATAGGATTAAAAATTGGAGAATTTTTTTTTGTATTTTTTTTATTGTCTTTTTGAGATATGGGTTTTGGATTTTTTTTGGTTTTTTTTTTTGAGGTTGAAATTTTTTTCTCTTTGTTGGATTTGTTTTTTTTGATGAATAGTTTGAGATTGGATTTTTTTTTTTTTTGGTTGAAGAAGTATAATTTTGTATGGATATTTTTGATTTAAATTGTAGAGATTGTATATTGTTTTTTTTTGATATTTTTTTTTTTTTTTTTTTTGGTTATTTTGAGGTTGTTAGTTTTTGTTTTTAGGATTTTTTTTTTTTTGTTTTTTGGAGTTTTTTTTTATTCTTGGTTGAATTGGAGATTTTTGGATTTGGTTTTTGGAATTTTTTTTTTTGTATTTTTTGAGTAAGATTGTTACAATTTTTTTTTTAGTTTTTTTTCTTTGTGAATTTTTTTTTTGTTTTTTGGAATTGTTTTTTTTTTTTTTTTTTGTTTTTGAGATTTTTTTTTGATGGAGGAATTTTAGAAATTGGTTTTTTATTTTGATGATATTTTGGTTAGTATTTTGTGGTTTTGGATTTGATTTATTTTTTTGATTTTTTTTTGATTTTTTTTGGATTTTTGAATTTTTTTTTTAGTTCAATTTGTTTTTTTTTTTCTGTAAATTTTGTGTTATATTGATGTAGTTTTTGATTTTTTTGAAATTTGTAGGTTTGGTTTTTTTTTATTTTGATTTTATTTTTTTTTGTTTGTTGATGAGGAATTTGAGTTTTTTTTGGATTTTTTTTTTTTGTACGTGATTTTTTTTTTTTTTTTTTTGTTTATTTTTGAATTTTTTTTTTTTTTTTTTTTGATTTTTTTTTTTTTTTTTTTTTGGTGTTTTTTTTGATATTGATTTTTTTTGTTTAATTTGAGTTTTTTTTGTTTTTTTTTTTTTTTTATTTTGTGATGGATTTATTTTATTGAAATTTTGACATTGTTAATTTTTTTTTTGTTTTTGATTGTTTTATTTTTTTTCTTGAATTTTTTTGTTTTTGGGGAAATGATTTGAATTGTTTTTTTTTTTTTCTTTTTTGTGAGATTTCTCTTTTGATTTTTTGATAATTTTTTTTCTTTTTTTTTTTTTGACACTGATTTTTTTTTTTTGAGTTTTTTTTTTTGTCTTTGGAGAATGTTTTTTTTTTTGTTGGTTTATTTTGGGAAATTTTTTTTCTTTGAAAAAAGTAATTATTGGAATGATTTTTTTTAATCGGATTTTTTTGTTTGTAGTTTTTTTTTTTATTGGCATTTGATGAGATGGGTTTAATTTTTTTTTTTTTTTTTTTTTTGATTTGATTTTGGGGAGTAGTTAGTTTAGATATTGTTTTTTGGTTTTTTTATTTTTTTTTTGTATTTTTTTTTTAGGATTTTTTTCGATTAATTTTTTTTTTTTTTTTTTGCTTTTTAGATTTTTTTTAGTTTTTTGGATATTTCTGGTGAGAAAGTGATTTTTTTTTGAGTATTTTTTTGATTTTGGATTGTTTTTCTGAAGAGTTTGTAGGATTTTTTTGAGATTTTTTTTTTTTTTGTTTGGTTTGGAAGGATTTTTTTGTTTATTTTTTTTGTTGATTTTTGGTTGTTTTTTTTTTTTAGTTTTTTGTTTTTTTTGTTTTTTTTTTTTAAATGGGTGATTCTTTGATTTTTTTGTATTTTTCTTGAGGTTCGTTTGATAAGGTTTTTTTTTTTTTTTTTTTTTTTTTGAAATTGATTTTTTTGATTTTTTGTATGGTTTTTTTTTTTTTCTTTTGTTTGAAATTTTTGAAAGGTGGATTTTTTTTGATGTGAGATTTTTTTTTTGAAAATTGGTTTGAAGTTTGTGTTTTTGCATTTTGATTTTTTTGTTTTTTTTTTTTAGATGAGAGGGTTGTAAGAAGTGGTGAGAGACAGTTTGGTTTTTTTTTTTTTTTTTTTTTTTTTTGAAGGGATTTTTTGTAGATTTTGATTTTTTTGGGATTTGTGGATTTGCATTGTTTTGGTTGTATTTTTCTTGATTTTTTTTTGTAATTTTTTATTTTTGATGGGTGACTTTTGTTTTTTTTTTTTTTTTTCTTGGGTTTTGATTGGATGATTTTTTTTTGGTGTTTTTTTTTTCTTGTAAAATTTTTGATTTTTTTTTTTTTCGTTTCTTTTGAAAATTTTTTTTTTGGTTGGAAGATTTTTTTTTTTTTGAAATTGATTTTTTTTGGATTTGGAGCGTTTTTTTTTTTTTTTTGTGAGAAGTTTTGGTATGGATGAAATTTTTTTATTTGTTTTGGATTTTTATTTTTTTTCGTCTTTTTTTTTGATTTGTAAAGAATTTCGAGTTGTATTTTTTTTTGATTTTTTTTGTTTATTTTTTTTTTTTTGGGTTCCGATATAATTTTGGTTTTTTGTTTGGAGTTTTTTTTTTTGTTTTTTGTTGATCTTGGGGTATTTTTTGAAATTAAAAAATTGTGTGTTGATTTTCTAACTTTGATGAGTGTGTTTGGATTTTTTGATTTTGTTTTTTTTTTCCTTTTTTTGAATTTTTGCTTCTTTTTTGTTGTATTTTTTTTTTTTTGATTTTTTTTTTTTGGGAATTTTTTTGTTTTTAAGGTGTTGCAATTTTTTTTTTTGATTGAGTTGGGCTTTTTTTTTTTGAATTTTTTGTTAAGATTTTTGGTTTTGGGGATTTTTATTTTGAGAAGTTTTATTTTTTGTTATTTTTTGGTAGTTTCTTTTTCTTTTTTTTTTTTTTTTTTTTTATTGTGAAGAATTTGTTTTAATTTTGGTTGTTTTTTTCTTTTTTTTTTTTTTTTTTTTTTTTTGTGGTTTTTTTTTGAATTTTTTTTTTTTTTTTGAATTTTTTTTTTTTTTTTTTATTTTTTTTGTTTTTTGATATTTTCTTTTTTGGAGCATGAAGTTAATTTTTTTTGATTTTTTTTTTTTTTTTGTTTAGATTGGAGGTTTTGGTGAGGATTGAATTAAGAGTTTAATTGAAGAATCGATTTTTTTGATTTGAAAAGTTTTTATTTTGATGTCTTGTAATTGATAGAAGTTTTTTGGATTTTTTTTTTTTTTTTTGGGTTTTTCGATGAAGATTGTTGTTTGTTTTATGAGCTTTTTTGTTTTTTTTTTTTTTGATTTTTTTTTTTTTTAAAAGTGATTTTTTTTCGAATTTCTGTTTTTGATGATTTTGAATAAGCTTTTTTTTTTTTTTTTTTTTTTTTTGTTTTTATATATGATCTTTGCGGGTTACTGGTTTTTTGTTTTTTTTGTTTTTGGGTTATTGTAGGATGATCGTAAAGTTTTATTTTGTTTTTTTAGTTTTTGGAATATTGAGATGGTAGGTTTGGGATTAGGTTTTTTTGAAGTGTTTTCTTTTCTGAATTTTGATAATAAAAATGTTTTTTTTGAATATTTTTTTGAGATTGATTTTTTTTTTTTGTGATTTTTTTGGAAAAATGTTTTTTTTTTTTTTTTGAAAATTTGGATTATTATTTTGTTTTTATTTTTTTTTTTTTTATCTTTTTTTTTTTTTTTACTGTTTTGATTTTTTTTTTTGGATTTTTTTTTCTTTTTTTGATGGGAGTGAGAGGTTTTTTGTTTTTTGAGTCTTTTTGAGATGAGTTTGTTGGATATTTTTTTATAAGTTTTGACTTACTTTTTTTGGTTTTTCTTTTATTTTTTTTTTCTGTTGTTTATTTTTTTTTGGCTTTTTTTGTTCGTTTTTTTTTATTTGAAGTTTTCGGATGAGATGGGATTTTTTATAATGGATTTTTTTTTTTGATTTTTTTTGATGGGGAATTTTTTTTTTTGAGACAGATTTTTGCTGTGAGTTTTTTTTTTTTTGGTTTAGTTTTGAATTTGATGTTTTTTTTTGGAGATGGGATGTTGCATTTATTTTTTTTTGAACTTTTGTTTTTTTTTGGAAATTGATTTTTTTTTTTTTTTTGTAGTTTTTTTTTTTTTTTTTTTTTTTTTTTTTTAGTTTAGTAGGAGATTTTTTTTAGATTTTGAGTTTTGGATTGGATTTTTGGGATTTTTTTTTTTTTTTTTTTGATTCAGGTTTGTTTATTTTGAAGGAATTTTTTTTTGATTTTTTTGAATGTTTGACTCTGATTATGATTTTTTTTTTTGAGTTTTGTCTTTTTTTTTTTTTTTTGAATGGATTTTTTTTTTTGAGATTTTTTTTTTTTCTTTTTTTTTTTTTTGTGATTCTGGTTTTTTTATTTTTTTGTTTTTGAGTTTGACTTGTCCTTTTTTTTTTGATTTGTTTTTGGATTTGGTTTTTGGAGAAGAGTTTCTGTGATTTTAACTTTTTGTTTGACTTTTGATTTGGAGAAATTTTTTTTGGATTGATTTTTGGATTTTGTTTTTTTTTTTTTTTGACAAGATTTTGAAGATCGATGGAGATGGTTTTTTTTTTTGAGATTGTCTGTTTTGTTGGAAGATAGTTTTGGATTTTTTTTTTTTGGTATTTTTTGCTTTTTTTGATTTTTTTTTTTTGTATTTGATTTTTGATATTTTTTTTGTAGTTTGATTATTGATTTTTTGAGAGTTTGTATTTATAGAGAGATATAGTTTTTTTTTGATGAGATGTTTAGAATTTTTTTTTTTTGCGAACAAAATTGTGAGGATTTTGTTTTTAGAAATTGTTTTTGAAATTCTTTTTTGAGGTTTTTTTTTTTGAAGATTTTGTTTTTTATTTTTTTTGATAGTTTGATTGGTTTTTTTTTTTGTTTTTTTTTTTTGATGTTGTGATTGTTTTTTTGTTTTGAGATGATTTTGAATTTTTTGTTTTTGGTTTTTTTTTTTGTTTTTAATTGATTTTTTTGAGTATTTTTTGGTTTTGTTTATATTTTTTTGTTTTGGGTTGAATGTATGAATTGTGTTGATTTGTAGGGGAAAGGTTTGTTTGGGGGTGTATATTTTTTGAGTCTGTATTTTTTTTTGAATTTTAGCAATTATTTTTTTTTGTGGTTTTTTTTTTGTGTTGTGATGGAGTTTGAGGGAGAAGTCATTTTTGCTTTTTGTTTTTTTGGAGATTTGTTTTTTTTTGTTTGGTTTGGTTTGAGGGTTTTGAAAAATTTTTTTTTTGACTGGGTTGTTAGATTTTGATTTTTTATGGTTCTTTTTTTGTTTTTTCTTTTGAATGGTTTTGTTTTATTGGATTGGTTTTTTTTTTTTTTTTACTTTTTGATACGGAGTTGTTTTTTTGGTTCTTCTTTGGAGTATTTGATTTGAATTATTTTTTGATTTTTTTTGATTTTATTTGATTTGTGTTTTTGTTTTATGTTTTTTGGGGATTGGGACCTGTTTTTTTGAGAGAGTTTGATTTTTTTGTAAATTTGGGAGCTTTTTGATTTTGTTTTTTTTTTTTGATAGAAGATGTTTTTGTGTTCTTTTTTTTTTTTTGAAAATTTTTTTTATTGTTTTTTTTTTGATTTTTTTTTTGGTATTTTCTTGGGTAGAGTATTTTTTTTTTGATTTTTGTGATTTTTTTTTTGATGGATGAATTGACAATTGAGTTTGTTTTTTTTTTTTGTCTTTTTCTTTTTCGTACTTGTTACTTTTTGAATTTTTGAATTTTTGAGTTTTTGATTTTTTTGGATTTTTGTTTTTTTTTTTTTTTTGCAATTTTGTATTTTGATTTTGATGATTTTTTTGGGAATTTGAATTAGCACTTTCTTTGATGATCTTTTGATCTTGTGAAGGTATGAGTTTTTGATTGTTTTGTTCCCCCCATTTTTTTGATTGGTTTTTTTTTTCTTATTTTGGGATGTATTTTTTAGGTTATTTTTGTTTGTGAGTTTTTGTTTTTTTTTTTTTTTTTTTTTTTTTTTTTTTTTTGACTTGGATGATTTTTTTCTGGTTTTTTTTGTTATGTGTAGAGATATGTTTGTATTTATTTTTTTGATTTTGGATTGATGGTTTTTGGTTTTTTTGGTGTTGGTTTTTTTGAAATTTATTTTTTGAGATAGAGGAGAGAGAGTATGAGGAGAGATGTGTAAATTGTAGTTTTTTTGATTTTTTGATTCTGATTTTAATTTTTTCAGGTTTTTGAAGTGTTTTTTTTTTTTTTTTGGAACGAAATTTTTTTTTTTTGTTCTTTTTTTTTTTTTTTTTTTTTTTTTTTTTCTTTTTTTTTTTGAGGATTTTTTTTTTTGTGATTTGGGAAAAGAGTTTTTTTTTTTTTTGTTTGGTTAGGGGAAAGCATTTTTTGGATTTTTTCTTTTTTTTGTTTTTTTTTGTTTTTTTTTTTGAATTTTTTTTTTTTGTTTTTTTTGTTTTGATTTTATGTAACTT
>BQNB010029835.1:45000-52245 GCA_026074375.1 Tanacetum coccineum
AATTGGAAAAAAAATTAGAAAGAATTTATAGGAAGGTGTTTTTGAGGTTGATTGTATTGTTTTTTTTTCTGTCCTGTTATTGCATTTTTTTTGTTGCTTTTTTTTTTGGATTTTATTTTTATTTTTTTTGTAGGTTTTTTTTTTTGTTGAAATTGGTTTTTTTTTTTTTTCTGATTTTGGGGAAAGGATTTTTTGATTTTGTTTTTTTTTTTTTGATTTTTTTTTTTTTTTTTTGTTTTTTTTTTTTTTTTTTTTGTTTTTCTTTGGATTTGTTTTTTTGACTAATTTTTTTTTTTTTGTATAACTTAATTTTTTTGATTTTTTTTTTATTTTTTTTTGATTTTTTTCAACTTGAGAAATTTTTGGATTTGCTTTTTTTTTTTTTTTTTTGGTAAGTGATTTTTTTTCTTTTATTGGATTGAATTTTTTTTTTTTGAGGGCTTTTTTTTGGATTGCGTTTGAGTTTAGTGAGGATTTTTTGTTTGGATTTTGAGGGATAGAAATTAGGACATTTTTTTTTTTGGATGTCTTTTTTTGAATTTATGTGAGATATAGTATAGAGTAGTAGAGAGTAACGATGTAGTATTTTTTTTTTATGGGGTTTTTTTAGTTGGTGTGATTTTATTTATGTAGATTTTTTGATGTAGATGGGATATTTTTTTGTTTTTGGGTTTTTTTTTGAATAGTTGTGAGAATTTTTTTTTTTTTTGATTTTTTGTTTGTTTTTTTTGTAATTTTGGGAGTTTATTTTTTTTTTGAGTTTTTGATTTGTTTTTTGTTTTTTGTTTTTTGGTTTTTTTTGCTTTTTTTATTTGAGAATGGATTTGTTTTTTTTTGATTTGATTTTTGTTTTTTGTGTTTTTGGTTTTTTTTGGATATGTTTTTTTTTTGTTTTTATTTTGATTTTTTTTTTTTTGGGGATTTGAATGATTTTGTTGGAATTTTTTTCATTTTTTTGTTTTTTTTTATTTTTGTTGAAAGTGGGTTTTTTGGGGTTTATGATTTTTTTTTTTGTTTTTTTTTTTTTGAGTTTGTAGTTGATTTATGATTGTTGGTTGGTTGATGTTTTTTTTTTTTTTTGTTGTGGTTTTGAGATATTTTGATTTTTTTTTTGATTTTTTTGTAGAATGCTATTTTTGAAAGGTTTTTGGGGGGGGGGGGAGATTTATTTCTTTTTGTTTTTTTTTTTTTTGTTTTTTTTTTTTAGAATTTTTTGAGTGTTTTTTTTTTGAGAGTTTTTTTTTTTTTTTTGATTTGGATTTTTTGTTTTTTTTTAGGATTGAAGGTTGTTTGGTTTTTTTGTTATTTTTTTTTTTTGATATTTTAGTGATTTTTGAAGAATTTGTGTTTTTTGAATTTTTGATTTGTAGATAGATTTTGTTGATGATGAAGGTTTGGATTTATGATATTTTTTTTTTGGGGGAACTTTTTGACGGTTGCAGAGATTTGAATTTTTGTTATTATTATTTTTTTCATATACTGGTTTATGATGATTGTTTTGATTGTTAATTTGAGTGTTTTTTTTTGTTTTTTTTTGAATGAAAATTTTTTGATTTCTTTTGTTTTTTTTTTTTTTTTTGATTGGAAATTTTTTTTTTTATTTTTTTTTTTGAATTATTCGAGTTTTTTTTTTTGGTTTTATATTTTTTTGGGGATTTATGAGTTCTTTGTAGTTTGAAATTTTTATTTTTTTGAGTTTTTATTTTTGAATTTTTTTTTTATTTTTGTAGTTTGTGTTCTCGATTTTTTTTTTTTTGAAATTGATTTTTTTTTGTGGTTTGTGAATTTTTTTTTTCTTTGTATTTTTTTGTTTTTTATTGATTTTTTTTTTTTTTTTTTTTTGAGAATGGTGGAGTTTTTATTTTGAATGTTTCGTTTTTGAATTTGATTTGTTTATTTTGAATTTTGGTTTGTTTTTTGTGTGTGGGTACAGAATTTTTTGTTTTTCTGGAAAACTTATTAGAATTATTTTTGATTCTGGAGATTTTTTTTGAGTTGATAGATTTTGATTTTGTTTTGAGTAATCTTTGATGAAGGAATTTTGTTTTTTTTGGAGGTACTGTTGTTATTTTATTGGGTTCTTAGATTTTTTTTTTATTGGAAATAGATTTTTGATTTTTAGGATTTGTTTTTTCTTTCCTATTGTTTATTTTTTATGATTTTGGGAAATGCTTTTTGTGGTTTTTTCTTGTTTTTGTTTTTTTTCTTTTGATTTGATTTTTTTGGAGTAGTTTTTTTTGAGAGTTTTTTTTGTAAGATTTTGTTATTTCTTTTTTGATTGATTAAATTTTTTTTTTTTTTTTGGTATTTGAAAGATAGTGAGTGATTTTGTTTGTATGTTGATTTTTTGAGGTTTTTTTTTTTTTTGTGATTATTGGTCTTTTTTTTTTTGTTGGGATTTTTTTTTTTTTTGATATGGGATTTTTTTTGTATTTTTTTTTTTTTTTTTTTTCTTTTGATGATTTTTTTGAATGAGCAGATTTTTTTGATTTTTTGAGGTGTATTTTTTTTTTGTGGGGAGATTTTTTTTTTTTTTGTTGATTGGTTTTTTTTTTTTTTGAGGTGATTTTTTTTTGGTTTTTTTTATAAGTTTTGTTTTTGGTTTTTTTGGGTGAGACGCATTTGTGGATTTTTTTGAATTTTTTGATGAATTTTTTTTTTTTTTTTTTTGGTTGAATTTTTTTTTTTTTGGGTTTTTTTTTTTTTTTTTAGGAGTTTGAGATGAAATGAAAATAAGTTGTTTTTTTTATTTGTCTTGATTTTTATTTGGATTTGAGAAAGAGAATTTTTTTTTTTTGTTTGAGTTTTTGTGGGTTACGTAGTTGTTTTTTTGTTTTTTTTGTGTATTTTTTTTTGGATTGAGGAATTTGTTGGATGATGATTGAGAAACGTTTTTTTGTTTGTTTTCAATTTTTTGGTGGGTTTTTTTTTTTTTTTGATTTATTTTTTTGGGATAGTGGAGAAATTATTGTGGGAGAGTTTTTTTTTTTTTTTTTGATTTTTATGTTGCTGGTTTTTTCTATGAGGAAGGATGTGCTATTTTTGATAAGATGGGGTTTTTTGGATTTGATTTTTGGTATTTGTGTTTTTTTTGTTTTTATGTTTTTGGTAATTTTTTTTATTGGATGACGTATTTTTTTTTTAGATTATTTGTGGAAAAACTTGAGGTTTTTTTTGATTTTTTTTTTTTATTTTCTTTGTTTTTTGATTTTTTTTTTTGTTTTTATTTTCTTTTTTGTCTTTTTTGTATTTTTTTGTCTTGGATTTTTGTTTTTGGATTTGATTCGGCTTTTTTTTTGATATGATTTATTTATTTTTTTGTTTTTTTCGAAATTGGGATTTTTTTTTTTTTTTTTGAAGTAGTATTTTTTTTTTTTTTGATTTTTGAATGATGAGAGGAATGTGTAAATGAGATATTGAAGAGAGTCTTTTTTTGTTTTGGGTTTTTTTATTTTTTATTTTTTTTTTTTCTTTGATTGAAGTTTTGGATTTTGAATTCTTTTTTTGTTTTTGATTTTGAGAATAATTTATGTTGGATAATTTTGGGAAAAAAAAGGGGGGGTGAGAGAAAATTTTTTGTTCTTTTTTTTTTTTGGAAAATGAAGTGAAATTTTTTTTTTTTTTTTGTGAGCAGTTTTTTTGAAATTTTTTTGTTTTTTGTGTAAATTTCTTTTTGTAATTTGATTTATTTTTTTTTTTGTTTTTGTTTTTGAAATTTTTATTTTTTTTTTTTGTTTTTGATTTTATTTTTATGTGATTGTTTTTTCTGAAATTGTGATTTTTTGTTCTTTTTTGATTTTTGGAAAATGTTTTTTCGATTTTTGTTTTTGAGAAAATTGTTTTATTGTTTTTTGTTAATTTTTTTATTGATTGTTTGTTTTTTGTGATTGTTTTTTTTTGGAGGGAGATTTTGTTGTTTGGAATTTTGGGTTATTTGATTTTATTGGATTTGAGATTTTTTTTTTGTTTAATGAGAATAAGACAGAAAATATTTTTTTTTGGATTGTTTTCTTTGATTTTGATTTTTTCTTGAATGAAAAGAGGGTGATTTTTATTGAGAGACTTTTTGTGCTATGGAATTTTAATTTGGATTTTTTTTTTTTTTTTTTTGAGATGGAGTGAGGATTTTTTTTTGGGAGGGTTTGGATTTGTGAAAAGTGTTTGTTTTTAAACAGGGGGAAATTGATGTTTTTGTGTATTTTGATTTGAATTTTGATTTTGAGATTTTTTTTGTGAGATTTTTTTTTTTTGGATAGTTTTTTTGATTTTTAGACAATGGGGTTTTTTGTTTTTTTTTTTTTTTTTTTTTGTAGATTTTTGTTTTTTAAAGTGATTTGAAGGAGAAAGGTTTTGGATTGGCAAGAGGAGATTTGGTCTCTTTTTGCCGTTTTTTTGATTTTTTTTTATTTTTGGAGGTTTTTTTTTTGTTTTTTTTTTCTGATTGTACGAGGGGTAAAATTTTTTATTTTTTGATTTTTTTTTTTTTTTTCTGGGATATTTTTTATTTGAGAGGGGTATTTTTTGAGTTTTGGAATGGGCTTTTTTTTTTTGATGAGTTTTGTGGGGATGTGTAGATTTTTTTGAGGAGATTTTGATTGTTTTTGAGTTTGAATTTTTTTTTTTTTTGGATGATTTTATTGTATTTTGGAGATTTTTTATTGAACAGGAAAATTGTTTTTTAATTTTTTTTGTTTGGTGTGGGTTTTTTTTTTGAATTTTATTGCAAGATGTGCTTAGACTTTCTTTTTAGATAAAATTTTTTTTTTTTTTTTGAATTTTGTTTTTTTGGGATTTACATTTTGTCATTTTAATTTTTTTTTTTTTTTTTTTTGCTTTTTTCTGAGTGGTATTGTTTTTTTCGATTTTTTTTTGTATTTTTTGATTTATTTGTTGATTTTTTGATTTTTTTGATTTTTTTTTTTACAAGCACTTTTATTTTTTATTTTGTTTTTTTTTTGTGGTTATTTTTTTTGTGTTTTTTTTTTTTTTTTTGTTTTATTGAAAGGTTTTTTTTTTTTCTTTTGGTGGTTTGTTTTTGTTTTTTTTTTTGGTTACTTTTTTTTTATGACATTGTTGATTTTTTTTTTTTTGATTTGGAGAAGTTTTTTTTTTTTTTGAATAGGATTTTTTTTGGTTTTTTTTTTTTTGTTTTTAGTTTGAAAATGTTTTTTTTAGAGATTTTTTTACTTTGTATTTTTTGTTTTTTTTTTTGTTTTTTATTTTTATCTTTTGTTCTTTTTTTTTCGTTTTTCTTTTTTTTGTGGAGCTTTTGGAAGGTTTTTTTTTTTTTTGATTAGTATTTTGAAATTTTTTCCGAGTTTTGTGATTTTTGATTTGATTATGTTGTGTTGGGTATTGGCGAGATTTGTTTATGGTTTTATTTTTTTCTTGATTGAAACGTTTTTGATCTTTTTTTTTGTTTTTTTTTTAATATTTTGAATGATTTTTTTTTTGCGAATGTGAAGTTTTATTTTGTTTGATGAATTTTTGAGATTTTTTTTTTTGATTTTTTGTTTTTGAATGTTTTTTTGATTTCTTTTTTTTTATTTTTTTTTTGAAATTTTTCTTTTTTGGTTGAATTTGGTTTGTTTGGTTGAGAAAAATTTCTGTTCTTTTTTTATTGATTTTTGTTTTTTTTGGGAAGAAACTTTATTTTTTTTTTTTTTTTTTTTTGTGGGAGAATTTTTTTCTTAATTTTTGGAGGAGAAGTTTTTTTTTGACTTTTTTTTTTTTTTTTTTGCTTGAGTTGAATAGGGGAGTAAAAATTTTTTGCTGAATTTTTTTTTTTTTATTTTTGTTTTTTAATTTTTTTTTGATTTTTTAACTTTTTTGGGATTGTGAATTTTGTGACTTTTGTTGCTAATGTTGTTTGATTTTGATTTTTTTTTTTTCTTTCTTGGAAAATTTTTTTGAATTTTGTATTTTTTTTTTTTTTTTTGAATTTTTGTTGTTTTTTTTTATTTTTTTATTTTTTTTTTTTGGTTTTGATTTGAATTGAGTCAGGTTTTTGGTTTTTTTGTTTTTTTTTTTTTTTTTTTGTTTTACCGGTTTTTTTTTATTATAAATTTTTTTAGAAACTTGTGTTTTTTTTTTGGATTTTTTTGAGATAGAATCGATTGTAAGTTTTTTTTGGGTATTTTGTTTATTTTTTGGATTTTTTGATGACAAGGTAAGTTTTTTTTTTTTCTTTTGATTTTTTTTTTTTTTTGGTTTTGATTTTTTTCTTTTTTGGTTTTTTTTAATTTGATTTAGATTTTTTGTTGATTTTTTTTTTTTTTTTTTTTTTTTTTTGATGTTTTTAAATGAGAAACGTTTTCTTCAGTTCAGACCCAAATGTCATATTCATGTTCCTTGATTGCGACATATTCATCCGCTGGTCCGAATGAATGTTAACTACCTCGAACTTCTCTGATTTGCATGTAGGTGGTTTCACGTAAGGATTTCCATGTAGCTTGCATCTTCTCTCCTTGGCTCTTTCTTCTTCTTTGTTGACATATGATGTGTCGTTGTGCGTAGGTATTATTTATTATCAGGTTTTACTATTTCTATTTTGCCGACTATACCTAAAACAACACTAACGGACAGTGTACCAAATTAGATATAGATTCATTGGTAAGTAGGGTGTCGATCGCTAAGAGCGAGAACGTTAATAATTAATTCAGTATTTTAGTTATCTAAGTTAGTCCTAATTTATTCTATGTTACACCTAAGTTAAACCTAAAACTAACGCAAAAAGGGGGGTTTTCAGCCTGAGAGACTGGCATGAGTTTTGGTTTACCTAGACTGAGATTGGGTGATTAACACACACAAGTTGATATTTAGAAGATAGAAAAGCGGTCAAGCCTATTGTAAGAAAAACATATTAACCATATTTAATATAATAAAACGCATGTTTTAGTTTATAAGTGAAATGATTGTCTCATCTCGTTGTTGATATATCATTGCTAGATTTAGGCGGTACTTCTTCCTAAAACCTAGACATGGCAATTCTGTCACAATTAACCACATCCGCATAAAGCAATCGCGGTTGATTATAATCTATCTTAGGAGAAAATAATGATGATCTTACTGAATCCTAGCTCATCGAGACTTTACTAACTTACTGCTTAACGGCTCTTTATATACTAGTAGTCCACTTGTCCAAATCTTTACTCAAGGAATCAGAACGTTATTTATTAATCCTAGGTCACCTGCTAGTCTAACTATTCACTAAACCAAGGGCAAAGACGGGTCAATATTTGTGAT
>BQNB010029836.1:0-43130 GCA_026074375.1 Tanacetum coccineum
AACCCGGCCCAAGTTATTACCCGGGTAAAAATCAAACCCCTTTTATAAAAGAAAAGGCACGGGAATTCCCGTTGTTACTATTTACTTTCTTCTTCGCGATTTACCTGTGTGAAAACAAGGGGCAAATCAAAATTGACCATGTGGCAAGCTATTTCAAGGGCCCAAGTACACATTGGCAGGGTTAAACGTCACCAAGCTTTTCTATTGGTTAATTTTGGACAAAGGATGACACGGTGGCAAGTAAGAAAGCACACAAGGAGATTGATTTTTTGCTATTTCACTCACAAAAATAGCACACAAGCTGTCACATCACGGATTGCCACGCTGGCAATCCGTGTGGCAAGAATCTAATCCAACGGTGATTAAGGAGCATCCAATGATTGAGAAATGATCAAAGGCCAATGTTGAGTGGAGCGTGTAACTGAACCTGCACCTAGAAGCTTCTCATTCGGGCTATAAAAAGACCTTCACCCTCACACACATCTTATCTTTTTCCAGCATAATTTTTAGTTTAAAAATAGCTTTTGTATTTTTAGTTTAAATGTAATTTTCTCTTTTAAAAGTATTTGTAATTTCTTTTATTCAAGCTTTGTAATCCGTTTTGAAAATTAATGAAATCATAAGTTCAGTTTTAATCATTTATTTTTACTCTTAAACTCTAAATAAGCTCTAGTGTTTGTGTAATGATTCATAAGCTCATGATAAGTTCTGTCTCAGCTCTTACAAGTCTCTAAGCTTGTAATTGAGCTCTAATAAGCTTTAATCTACTATAACCTTAAAACCAGCTTAAGTACCTTAGCTTAATGGATTTTGGATATTTGGAAGGGAAGCTAGCAAAGGATGAGCTTCCATGGACTTATACTGGCTTATTCTAAATAAGTCAGAGCTAGTTGATAAGCTCTTTGAGCATTTTTTTTGCTTTTGTTTAGCTAAAGCACACTGTAAGTTTTCATTTATTTCCTTTGTCTTTAAATTTCTAGCTTAAATCTGCTTAATATACTTATCTAATTGCTTATTTGATCTTATATCTGCTTCATTGTGCTTATTTGATCATGTCTAGTTATATGTTTTCAGCCTGTGCAGTTTAGATTTCATTTTGCTTTATATTATTTAATAAATCATAAAAACGAAAAAAATTTAATTAGCATAATTCTTAAATCTGTGTCTCTTGCTTATTAGCTTATTAATATAAGCTCATTAGAATAGTCATAAGCTAATTGATATCTGGTTTTTAGGTTTTCCTAGCTAGATTTTAAAATCTAAAGTTTAAATGGAATCTGTCTAGTATAAAGGAGTGTTTGGTTTAGTGGTGTTTGACTCCTTAAAGTCAAACTGAGTTGTGAAATTTGCTTGAGTTAGTTCCATTATCATTTAAATCCAGTAGAAAAGTTTTTTTCATAAGTTAGTTTTCAAATCTAACAAGTTAAGGTTGGATTTTATAAGCTGTGCACACAGGGGAGTATTTGTTTTGAAGTAGAATAGTTAGATTTGATCCAAGCTTTCTAAGCTTGGAATTTCTTGCTAAGTGTTTAAAACACACTCATTGAAGTGACTATGCAGGGTGACCTAAAGGTCTCCCATATTGGGTTTTGCCCATTGCCAATGCATCATAGGTTACACAACAGTCTATATTCTTAAACTGCAGTGCTTTTTTGAATTAAATTTTAGCGTACATTAATAAGGATTTAGCTTCTAAAAATTCATAAACTTTTAGATTACACAATGGATAGTTAGATTAAAAACTTGCTTTTTAGATTTCAAGCTTATACACTAGCAGCTGTATATTTGCTCTTAAAGTTCACAACCACAATCCATAAAAACTAAAAACAGTACAGTTAGAACTTAGTTTTTAAATTTATATTTATTAGCTTAGAGATTTATTTTATGCCAATAATTTATAGCTTATAATGTGGTTTGATTAGTTTTCAAAATTAAGCTCAGCTTTGAAATAGCTTATTGTGCTTTTTACATTATTTGAGTTTTACAGCTCTTTTAGTCATATTTTTTCAGAGGTTGCTATTTATATCATAGATTTAGTTAGCTTTAAGTGTTTTTAGTCTAAGTAGCTTATCAAAACTAGCTTTTTTACAATATCCAAATGCTTTATAGAATAGCTTTTGTTGAAAAATGAGCTTAAAATGAGTTTGTGTGCAATCATTTAAGTAAAAAATAACTTTTAGCTCTCAAAAGCTCTAGTCTTGTAACAGCCCAATTTCACAAGCCTTTTAATAAGCTCAGTTGTTTAGCAAGCTCTTTTTGAAAATCATTTCCTAGTAGATTTAAGCAAAGTTTTTAAAAAACCAAGTTTTACTTATAGGGTGGCTTTTATGCATAGCTATTTTAAAGCTCAAAGTAGCAGTTAGGGCCTGTATGGTTTTTAGTCTTGCATGAAGTGCCTTATTTAGTCTTTATGCTTATCCCTTCTTTATTTTAGTTCCTGATTAGTTCATACAGCTAAAATTTAGCAAATTTTAGCGTTAGATTATTTTAATTTTAAGCTTCATAAAATTCTAGTTAGATTAGTTTAAGAAAAATAAAAAAAATAAGTTGCTAAGTAGTTTCTGTCATTTAATAAGCTGACTTTCAGCTTATTTAGGGCTTTTCACAAAAAGTTTCTTTTATTAAAAATGCTTATTTTCAAGTGCTTAACAACTTTTGTTCTTTAAGTTTTTTTTTTAAAAAGGGGAAGTGGAAATCGGGGGTGAGCAAGGCTCGAACCCCCGACCTCAACACCTCAACCCTTTTATAAACACACACATCACACTCACTACCGCTGTGCCCATGGGTCTTTTCCGTTAGACTCTCACACAATTTAACTTTTATATACATTTCTCCCTTATAAGCTTTATAAGCTGTTTCAGCTTATTTCAGGGCTTATTTTATAAGCTGTGTTTATAAGCTTATTTTTTCTAGGTTTTAAGTAGTATAAGCTATTTTTTGTTATTTTTATAGTTCGTTTAGTATTTTTAAACATTTATTTTCATTAAAAACTTTAAAAAATCATAAAAAATAGAAAAATAATCAAAAAAATATAAATCTTTTTTAGGAAATTTTCTTTTATCATAAAGTTCATAGGAAAATTAGTTTTGCTTTCATATGGTCTAATTTGCAAAAATTCGATTTTTAAAGAACGGGATTTGTCCCCGTTTTCATTTTTCGTGTTTTAACGCTCATTTTAACTCCGTTTTTGTTCTAGTTTTCTTTAAACTTACTTTTTAGTCAAATAAAGTCCATTTAAAAGGAAAATTTTAAGTTAGGTTTATTTTTAGACATTTAGGGTTTTTAACCTCCGTTTAGTGGTCCCGTTTTGTGTTTTTAGTTAAATTTTGATTTCCCGTTATTTGTCTTCATGCTTAATTGTTAGAATTTTTAATTTTAATTGTTAAAAGTAGTTAATCAAATCATCCATTGTTTCCAACTCAAATCATTGTCCGAGCATCAAACGTGGATTCAATTTCATAAATCGTTGGGGAAACGACCCGGGGAATCATACTTTCCGGTTAATATACGTATTATATTATATATATTTTGAAGAATTTCCTTTTTACTTTTGTCCTCAAGGGTAATCTGGTAAATTTCCATCATATTATATATTTTATATTTTACGTATATAGAAATTGACGAATCATATATATTATGGTAAGATGATTTTGATTTGTTTATGCATGATAGAATCAAGCCTGGCAGTAAGTACAGCACCATAGTTCATGAATATGTTACGGAACCAAGCACGCTATCCAAATCAAGAGCATAATTGAGAAGGGAGAGTGATTACAAGAGTTTGGAAGTTAGAGAAAAAGTATAACTTAAAGACTTCGCTGTAAACAAAAGTGCTTCCCAAGAGACAACCCGAATTGTTATTTATTTTTATCGAGTCTGTCTTCCCAGACATTAATACGGCGTATCCGGTCCATACCATACGACGTATTAAATGTCTGGACGTTATCGCTCCTTTATTTTTATGCACTTTAAACATTATTGTCAGTTCTGTCAATACGGCGTATTCATGCACATGATACGGCGTATTCAACAGACTGGTCCGTGTTTAGTATTTAGTTTAGTTTAAATTAACCATAGATACCCGAGATAGGATTTTGCATATTTTTCCTATAATTTGCACAGGACCTCGCTGAAAGAAAAGAAATCGACAATGTTGGTGGAGAATCTACGATCTGGAAATTTTGAAGTGTTGGAGTATTGAAACTTCAAGACGGTTGTTCAACACATCCTTGCTCATAAACTTAACTTGGAGAATCTACCGAGCAAAATATCAGGGGAGTTTCTCATTCTAATTCTTTTAAATTCCCATTTTTAATGTTTTATCTATACAGCGAGGACGTTGTATAATTCAAGTGGGGGGATGGGAATTAGAATGTATACTTGTTCTATTCTTCACACTAAAATGCTTAAATTATGCTCAAATTGAAAAAAAAATCAAGCATACTTTTATGAAATTACTTGATACATAACCCGCACACAATAACCCTTATTAGATACTGTGAGGATTTAACCATATCCGTTTCTAAATGTTTACCCAAATTCTACAAAATATGAGTGTGCCGGTGATGTTGTAGACTTTAGAACTTGACTTGGTATATTTATTCGAGACCACAATAATAAGTACTATGGATTTAGATGGAGTAACTTGTTTAAATTGGTAAAATTTTAGGATTACACCCAAAAAGCCTTTATATGTTGTTTTATTAACTAACTACACTGGTTAGTTAAATCCCCGTATAAACCCTTTGTTTACTTTCATCTTAAGAGTAAGATACCCCTAGAAAAACCAAAAGAGCCAATCATTTAGGAATAACACCAACTATCTGTTTTGTTACACCCTTACACCTTAGCCTACCCTATTAGATTATGCCTATTTATCAGTTGCTAGTTGCTTAAAGTGTAAAGTATGTATTTCCCGAGTCTTGTGTCAATTTTCTATCTTTGGTACGGTTAGGAAGAAATTTGCACATTGCAAATGGGAATGTATAAAGTAGTCAAAACTCATGTATTTTTACTACCAACACAATTATTGGTACGTCCGAAGAATGAAGAATTACCGAAGGAATTATCCGGAGTTATTATGATCATGAAGATGGTGAAATTACACCGAGTTTCGTAGTATAGTATAGCAAAAAAATTGAAAAAATTAGAAAATCACAACAAAAAAAGAAGGAAAGTTTGAAGATAATCGTTTCGCAAAAGCTTAGACCGAAGGAATTATATGAAGGATCGATTATTCATTGATACGTCTTATAAGTCAACGATGTAGAGTATTGTATAAAGTGGAAAATATCGCCACTTGTCTTGTAAAAGTATGTAAAGTATGAGATGATTGGGAAGTTGACTGTTACGAGATCGCCAACTTTGGTTGTTGTTTTTGATCTATGATCAAGACGTCTGTAAATAGTTGTGTCTCTATCATGGTAACGGTCAGGAAAAAGTGTCTAGCAACTTATATCTTGGACCTAGTCTATTTGTTTAGTAATTTTTGTTTAACAACAATTAATTCCCTTTCCTAATCACTAACCATGGGTTTTACGCAAATGAGGATGTGTACACGCATGTATGTCTATTCCGTCATTAAGGCCATGTATCCATGTCTCAGCTGCCTTGTTGGTTTATTACTATTAGTGAAGGTTAGAAGATCACTACCCTATATCATTCTTCATCCTAACCCTTGGTTAAACTCGAATGAGGATGTGATCGAACACACATGTCTATTCTGTCGTTACAGCTATGTATGTGTGCTTCACCTGCCTTATTGGTGTGGTACTTTTGGTGAAAGAGTGTAGAATGATCAACCCTAAGCCTTACAATAAAAACCCATTTTACCTTTATAAACTTGTTACTCCTTAGCTCTATTGGTAGAGATGTGTATCCTTGCCAAGCCTATGATAGAATACTTGTCAGGACCGAGCAATTGAGCGAATTAGTTACGTGTTACCACATAGATTAGTTGAGTGATTTGAGTGTTTTCATTTTCCTATTTCGTGAGGTGTTTGGTTGTGTACTTGTAATAGATCGAGTAAATGCTTAACCAGAAAAATCCTTAGGGATACATTTTCATAAACTTCTAAAGGCTACTTGAGGACAAGTAGGATTCAAGTGGGGGGATATTTGATGACACCAAATAACGTCTATTTTATTGCATCATTGACCCCATTAACCCATTTTGTATAATTATTGCAAAGAATTGTTACTTAATCGTTTGTATTTGAGAATTGCAGTAATTATGGAGTACTTGGTAAAAGTTAACTAAAAGGCACGCATTCTAGAGCTTAAACGAAGATATTTGAAGATTACTGTTCTGACAACCAATACGCCGTATCTAACAAGGAAGATACGACGTATTTATGCATGTACTCACCAAAGACCATGAAGGAAACAAGATCCAATACACCGTATCCAGAAGAAGGCAATACGCCGTATTCAAGCTATATGGAAATAAATTATTCTGGAAGATATCAAACGTGGTCCCTACTCCAAGAAACCCCCGATACGCTGTATCCAAGTCTTTGGATACGCCGTATCGAACAAAATGAGTTTTAAGTATGCTAAATCATATTCTCGATACCTAAACCATAAACATTGATTTTCAGAGGAAAAAAAGAGCAGAAGAGGTCGAGCAACACGATTCATTCCATAGGAGACAACGTGTAATTTCTTATACTCTTGTAATTGTTCAGTTTTTGGTATCATGCGTTAACTTGGTTAGTTTACCTTGGCTAAATAATTAATTTTGTATTAATTATGACGTTTGAAGGCTAATAGCTTCGGGTATTAGCCATTGTTATGAAGATCTTAATATTTGGTTTGTTTATCTCAATTTCTTAATTTATCGTTGAATTGATTGTTTATGTTTATCAAAATTCTTGTTTACATGCTTTTGTATGCGACCTATCATTCAACTGAATCTAGTGATACAGACCAAGTAATCTAGATGCCGGGATAACTCTCCATATAGTAATTTATACATTTAGACCAATAGGATCACAATTAACAACCTATCTTTGCCCTTAGATTGTGAGCTTAGTTGAACCATAAGGTGACCTTGGTATCAACGAGTACATTCTCGATTAATTCGTAAAGACTTGGTTAGTGGACTACTAGTGTATGAATTGCCATTAAGCAGTAAGTGGGTAAAGTCTCTATGAGCTAGGGTTTAACAAGATCACCATTGCTTTAATCCCTAAGATAGATTATAATCAGCAAATAAGAATGCTTTATGCGGATGCGTTTAATTGTGACAGAATTCTACGTGTCTAGGTTTAAGGAAGAAGTACCGCCTTAATCTTAAGAATGATATGCCGCCTCGAGATAAGTAATCATTGCACTAAATAAACGAACCAACATTCTGATTGGATTAATAATGGTTAATACAGTTTTTTATATTTGGCTAGACCGCTCTTTTATCTTTTGTTAATTTGCTTGCGTGTGTTTTAGTGTCTTAAGTTGATTTTAGTCACCACAAAACCCATGCCAGTCTCTCAAGCTGAAAACCCCCTTATCAATTAGATTTAGGATTAACATAGGTTTAGCATAGGTTTAACATAGAATAGAATTAACTTAGTTTAGATAACCAAAATATTAATAAATTGAAAGATTGTTTCTCGCTCTTAGTGATCGACACCCTACTTACCACGAAACTACCACCGACTGGATACACTGCCCGTTAAAGTGTTGTTTTTGGTTAAGTCGGCAAAATATAAATTTAAAACTTAAAATCATAAAATTAACACCACACAACGACACATCAAGTTTTTGACGCCGCTGCCGGGGAGTGAAAATTTAATCTTGATTTTTATTTGATATTTTGGTTTTTAACATTAGATTAGATTTAACCTTTAGAATTAGTATAATTTAGATTAGTGTGTAATTTAGTATAATTCTGTCTTTAATTGTTTGCTTGTATTGTTTGTGTGTTTTAATTGTTTGTTTATTTAATTATTTTTTATAATACACTGTTCTGGTCGATATACCGATACGGCGTATCCACTTCCATTGAATATGACGTATCCAACTTTCTGTCCAATACAACGTATCCGTCCTGATTCAGCAATACGACGTATTCGATTATTTGTATACGACGTATTGACTGAAATTTTAGAAATCTTTGCAAGTCTATTTCTCTAGAATAGCTTTACTTTAAATTATGTCTTATTTTTCAGAAAAAACCTCCGGACTTCGTCCATATCATTTTACTTACCCAGAAAGGAGATTAACGATGGAAGAAATGCTATACAAATTTATTGACGAAGGAAAACGTGAGCAAGAGGAGATGAGAGCGTTCATCCATAAATTCAGAACAACTAACGAGCTCTTATTTAGAGAAAGGAACAATTCATTAAGCGAGCTCAGGTTTGAGGTACAAGAATTGTTGAGAGTGATCAATAATACTCCGATATCAAATCACGAAGTTAAAGGAGTAACTACTAGGGGTGGAAAAACAACGACTCAAGATGTTCAAGATAACAACATCAATATATATATATATATATATATATATATATATATAACGAAGAACCTCTAGTAATAAATCACGACAAACCTGTTGAATCAAACGAAGTCCTTACCAAAGACCAACCCCAGAAGACCAACGAACCTGTTGTTCAACCACCAAGTGAAGTACAAACGCCACCCATTCTTTTTCCCCGAAGATTGAGAAAAGAAAAAGAAGAGGCTCAACATAAAAAGTTCTTGGAAAACCTGAAGCAACTCCACATCAATTTGCCTTTCATCGAAGCACTCACTCAAATGCCAAAGTATGCCAAAATTTTGAAAGGTTTGCTGACAAATAGGGCCAGGCTCGAAGAAGCTTGTACGATCACTATGAATGAAAGATGCTCATCGGTATTATTAAACAAGCTTCCATCAAAAGAGAAAGACTCAAGGAGTTTTACTATTCCTTGTGACATTGGCCAATTACACATTAATAATGTGTTAGCAAACCTAAGAGCTAGTATAAGCTTGATGCCATATACGATGTATGAAAAACTTGGTTTGGGGGAACAGAAGGCTACTAGAATGAGTTTAGAACTTGCGGATAGATCGATCCAATACCCAAGAGGAATAATCAAAAATGTGCTAATAAAAGTTGATAAATTCGTCCTTCTAATAGATTTCGTTATCTTAGATATACCCGAAGACTCTAGAGTTCCTATAATTTTAGGAAGACCATTTTTGGCAACTGCTCGAGCTATGATAAACGTGTTTAATAAACAGATAACGCTAAGGGTAAGGGACGATGAAGTAATCTTCGACATGGATCAATCAATTAAGAGACCACCAGCTGAAGTTGATGAATGCTACGGGGTTGATGACTTGGACGACGCGATCAACGCAGAGGCCCAGGAATTACTGGCCAACGATACGTCTGATTCATTTTTATTAAAAGGGCTGGAGAAATCGATTGATCAATCAGACCTAGAAAGTTGCGAATCTTTTGAATGTAAAGCTGTTGATGATTCTGATTCAGGAGAACCAATATGGCGTATCGAATTTGTTAATACGCCGTATCCAATTGCGTAGAAAATAGCAGAATCCAATAAAGTTAAAAGTGAACAACTTTATTCGGCCAGCGCTAACGAAATCGATGAGAAGAAACCTGAGCTGAAAATTTTGCCTCAACACTTAGAATACGCATACCTGTGTTAGCCTCACTTTTTAATGAAGCTGACGTCTTACACGTGAATTGGACTAGCTATAAATCATATGCTATACGCAGGGACTACTATTGTAATAATGGGATAAATAGCTCTAGTTTAGGTTATAAATACCCCTATGTCTCTCCGTGGGGGGTGTGGATGTTCATTTGTATTTTTTCCCTTTCTCTTTCTAATCTAATATTCCTCTTTTTGTTCATCTCACATTCTCTCTACTTTCTCTCACTAGAAACTAACAATGTTCCATCTTGTTTATTTTGATCAACCAAGACCCCCCCGAAAAAGGTGGTTTTATATCTTGCTACAAGTGGTATCAGAGCTAACTAGAGGTGTTTTGTATGTGTGTTTGTCTCGTGGTTAGCAGCTTATTTAGAGCTTATTTCTACTTAAATTCGTAGCTTATTTTTAGGGGAAAACCTTACTGATTTATTGTTTGTGTTGTGTTTCATGGATCTGTTTTAAAACAGCTACTTCCAAGCCTTTTGATAAGCTTTTTGATGAGTTTTTTTTGTCTCCTTATTTGTCTAAACCTTATCCAAAAAGCAGATATGGTTTCTTCATTTTAACAGCTTATTTTGAGCTCTTTATAAGCTTAGTTTGGGTGTATAGCAAATTATGTGGCTTATTGGGTTTTATGTGTAATTCTGGCTTATTTCGTCCTTATTTGGATGGTTATCTGCTTATTTTTGGTCATGGTATGAAACTAATCTCAGATCCACAATTTTAGCTGTCAATGATAGTTTTTTTATGTTTTTGCAAAAAGACAAAAATCAGTACGAGAGGCGAGTTAACAACCAAGGCGAGTTAACAACAGAGGCACGTTAACAACTAAGGCGAGTTAACACCAAGACCAAATCGAGTCAACTTGGTATTTACCGAGTTGACTGGGTTAACTCAACTGAGTCACCTTGAGTCTAAGGTCAAAGAAAGAAAAAGAATGACAGACTCGAACCTAACCAATCGACAAACAACAACATCCAACATCTCAACTCAAATCCAACCAAGATCTAACCTAAAATACCCATCGTCACATTTCAATCCAACAAATCCAAAACTAACCTATCCTTTCGTCACATTCAACAATCCTATCTCCATTTTCTCCAACCACAAATGAATCGAAACATAACCAAGATCTCAGATTCACCCTTCTTGTGTTTCAACCCATTCAAGAACATCAAAAGATCATTCATACGAAATGGAACCTCATCATTGATCTGTTATAAGAACACAAGTTCTATTTCATATACGAAAATAAAGAACGAATCATAACAACGGTGTTATATTCGAACTTTGTTTTGTTTTTTAGACACACTAATAAAAAAAACCTACCCGAGACCATTAAACTGATCTTGAAGCTATATATCTCTTGGGTTCTTCATGGGTTATTGATTCGTCATAAAGCAGAAGTGTATGATGATCAATTATTTGTTAGCCGTGTATTTATTAAAGTGATGGTCATTAAATATTCCCGAGCCTTGTATAAGTAAAACGTAGTTTACGGGAATTTAGTTAAGCTAGTTGGGCCTAGTTGTCGGGCTCAAGCCCATTTGTTCTATGAACCGGCCCAACTCAAAGCCCACAAGAATAGTCCACTCTTGTATCTATTTAAAGCCCTCTCCAAGTGTGGAGAGGGTGTTGCTTCTCATTTTTCTTTTGTGAAACAAGTAACCATTTTTCTTCTTTTTTACTTTCTCTCTCTAAAATATATTTTCTTATTTTTTGTGTTTGAGGTGATGAAAATGATTCCAACTAAGTGGTATCAAGGAGCCAAGGTTGGTGTTAAAGTTTGATTTGTTTTTGTGGTAACTTATTAGAGATTATTGTTTCGGCTTATAAATTTTTTTTCTATTCGAATTTTTTTTGTTTGTTTGTACAAGAACCTTGTGGTTTAGTGCTTGTGGCTTAGTGCTTGTGGTTCGTTGTGGTTGTTTGTGCAAAACGCAAGGTCGGAAAGAAGCAAAGAATCGAGCAACATACTAGCGAAGTTCGAACGAGTGATTTCAACAAGGTTCGAACGAGTTTGGTTCGAACTAGCGAAGATCGAACGAGTGGTGTGTTTGGTTCGAACTAGGACGATCGAACAAGGACCATCGAACGAGTGATATTTCTTGTGGATCGAACAAGCCACCATCGAACTAGATCAATCGAACTCACCTAATCGAACTAGCGTCGTTCGAACTAGCAACAATCGAACTAGCTTCGATCGAACGAGCAACAATCGAACTAGCATCGATCGAACGAGCGAAGGTTCGAACTAGCGTCGATCGAACGAGCGAAGGATCGAACTAGCGTCGATCGAACGAGCGAAGGACCGAACTAGCGTCGATCGAACGAGCGAAGGATCGAACTAGCGTCGATCGAACGAGCGAAGGACCGAACTAGCGGTCATCGAAGCGTAACGAGCGAAGGACCGAACTAACGTCGATCCGAACGAGCCGAATGAACCGAAACGAGCGAAGGTATCGACTAGCGTTGATCGAACGAAGAAATTTTTTTTTTGGACCGAACGAAAAAATTTTTGTGTGAAGAAAAGGGTTTCAGTAAAACAGCCATAACTTTTGATCCGTAAGTCCGTTTAAGGCCCGTGACCTCTCAAATCGAAGAGAAAAACGTGACGGATCACGCTGTAACCATCCTTTAGCTGGTTAAGGATTTTTCGAAGCCCAAAAACATCGTTTTCTATGATTTATTGACACTTTTCAGTATTTTTTGGAATTTTTCGCCGCTGATTCCGAATCAAATCATTCACGGTTATCTAGTGATCTTGTAAAATCCCGTTAATTCATTATCGGTTTTGATCATAGACGAGTAAAATCCCGTGAACGTTATTTGATTCAAATCCACAACAACAACAATCACTTTACCCACTAAAGATCCTTGTTTATCATTTCACATCACTTTTGCAATGTCGACTCAACAAGACATTTATGCAGCCGGTTCTGAAAACCGCCCTCCTATGCTTAACAAAGAGAACTATGTTCCATGGTCATCACGTCTTCTTCGGTATGCTAAGAGTAGACCAAATGGAAAGTTAATCTACAACTCCATTATGAATGGTCCTTATGTCAGACGAATGATTCCTGAACCAGGTGATGCAGACCGTGAAGTACCTGTTCCTGAAACGTTTCATGAACAAACCGATGATGAACTCACAGTAGCAGAAATTAAACAGATGGAAGCAGATGATCAAGCTATTCAGTAACCCATATCCTTTCTCGGTCTTCCTGAAGACATTTATGCTGCTGTTGATAGTTGTGAAACTGCTCAGGAAATCTGGTTACGTGTGCAACAAATGATGAAAGGTTCTGATATTGGAATTCAAGAAAAGAAGGCTAAGTTGTTTAATGAATGGGAAAGGTTTACTTCCACTGATGGGGAATCGATTGAGTCTTACTATCACCGTTTCTCAAAATTGATGAATGATTTTAAGAGAAACAAACACTTTCCTGAAAAGATTGCTAGTAATCTCAAGTTCCTAAACAACTTACAACCAGAATGGAGTCGACATGTTACTATTGTTCATCAAACGAAGGACTTGCATACGACAGATTACACTCAGTTGTATGATTTCTTGAAGTACAATCAAAAGGAGGTTGATGATCAAAGAGCTGAACGACTTGCAAAAACACATGATCCGCTAGCACTCATGGCAAATTCCAACAATCCTTTCAACTATCCAGTGTTTCACCAAGATCAACCATCACCAAGTACCTACATGCAACAACCACAACCCATCAACAACAACTACAACCCACAACCATCATTCAACCAGAACTACATGCAACAACCAATGCCAAATCCCGAAGACATCACAGATCCCACAACCGCAATGAACATGGCACTCGCTCTAATGGCTAAGGCATTCAAACTAAACTACTCAACACCAACCAACAACAACCAGAGAATTTCATCAAACCCTCGTAATCGGCAGATTGCTCAACAGGGTATGAATATGGGTCAAGACAGACAGATGCGGATGGTTTGAAGCTAATGGTGGGGATCCGTTTAGACGTATGCAGGGCAGAAATGTTGGGTATCCAATATAGTATAATGCAGTACAAAAGAATTTCGGGAATCAGGTTTGTTCAAGAATGAGTTTCAGAAATCAGGGTGGTTCAAATAATGGGAAATGGAAATGTTGTAGCTAGGCACGGCTGAGGTAATAGCGCTGGGAATAATGGTAATCAGATAAGGTGTTACAACTGCAGAGGATTGGGTCATCTTGCTAGGAACTGTACAGTCAGACCAAGGAGAAGGGATGCTGCTTATCTTCAGACTCAGTTGTTGATTGCTCAAAAGGAAGAAGCAGGAATCCAACTCCAAGCGGAAGAGTTTGATTTGATGGCTGCTGCAGCAGATCTTGATGAAATTGAGGAAGTCAATGCAAACTGCATTTGATGGCTAATTTGCAGCAAGCATCGACATCGGGTACTCAGACTGACAAAGCTCCCGTCTATGATTCAGACGGATCAGCTGAGGTACACAACTATGACAACTGCTATGATAATGAGATATTCAATATGTTTACTCAAGAGGAGCAGTATACTGAGATACTCGAACCCACTCCTGAACCACACCAAGTACAACAGAATGACAATGTTATTTCTGATATCTCGTGTGTGGAACAAGAGGGGGGAACAGTAGATCAACATACTGCAACTGTTGAGGAAACACGTGCTTACTTTGAATCATTATATAATAATTTGGCCCTTGAAGTTGAAAAGGTCAACTCGGTCAATCGGAAACTGAAAGAAACAAATGCTGATTTGACCACTGAGCTTGCTAGATATAAAAATCAAGAAAAGTGTTTTGAAATTAGTCAAGAAAAATATGACAAACTTGAAAGATGTTATCAAAAGTCAGTTTATCAAGAACAATGTCTTACTAAAAAGATAAATGCTCTTCAATTTAAGTTCCGTAAACAATAAAGACTTTGAATGAGGAAATTCAAAATTAAAGTAAACAGCTTTCAACGGAAAAATCAACTGTTTCTTCTCTTCTCGAAGAAAAGAAAAAGTTGAAGTCTGATTTCAAAATTCGTGAAGACGAGCTTCTTGATAAACAAATTCAACTTGAGAATAAGATAAAGGAATTAGATAATATTTTGGTTAAAACGGGTCAATCGATTCAAACGATGCACATGCTTTCACCTAAGCCAGACTCGTTTTAAACCACAAAATAACCAATCCGAACAGAAAATGACATTTGGTTAGGAAAATCCTTTTTTATCTCAAGTAATCTCAGCGAAAACATCAGTGTTTGTAAGATGGCAAAAGTGTTACTTGAAAACATGATCCGCCTGTTGTGCATGATTTCGGAAGAGACAAACACTGCAACTTGCACAAGAGATCGCCCAAAACAAATGAAACAATTGAAACAAAGGAAATAAAACCGGCAAATTATACAAAGATTAATCATCTTTCGGGGATTTTTTGTTTTCTAAAAACGGCCATGTCACAAGAAAGGTGTACATTTGTAAAAACTTCCAAAATGGCCACTGTTTCAAAAAATCGAATTTCAATACCAAATGAAAGAATTTTTGTATGACAACTACTCTAAGTGTTGCACGAAATTTTCTAAATGAGGTAAAAAGCACCATTGTGACTCTTCAACGTGTTGTCAAACATAGAATGACTTTAGATACACACAATTGGTCGTCCAGTGCTCATCAGGAGATTCACAAATTTTTAAAAGAAGAAATTTTTCCTATCATCAACCAAGTGGATACTAGACTTCAAAATTTTGAAATACAATTTTTGAAAGAAGCAGCCAAATTTGTTCGAGACTTTAAATCTCTTGCAAAAGAAGCTGATGAATCTCTTGCTAAGCACAAGACATTGGAATTGGAAATTGAGCGTCTCTTGAGAGCAGTTGTCAGTCAAGACATTATGTCTATTGTGCAAAATCCATCGGTTGTAGATTCTCCAAATCTCCAAACTGAGCTTGACCGTACGAAAGAACGACTTGAAAACTGTATCATTAAAAAGGAGAATGAATATGCTAAACTTTGGAATGATTGGTACAAAAAGTGTGAAGAATGCAAATATGACAAAATTTCGTACGATAAAGCTTACAATGACATGCAACAAAAGATCGAACGGTTGCAAGCTCAGTTGGGAGACCTAAAGGGTAAAAGTCAGGATACTCCATGTGTATCAAATACCCTTGATCCTTTGTCTCAGAAACTTGAAAATGAAAATGTAGAATTAGAGTTTCAGGTTCGGAATTATGAAAAGGAAATTGCTCACCTTAAGACCACATACAAAAACCTGTTTGACTCTATTTCTGTGACACGTGCTCAAACTAAAACAATAACTGACTCTTTGCAAAACAAATTACATGATACGATCTATGAAAATGCTAAGCTAAGAGCCCAGTTATTTGATAAAGTTTCTGACCAAGTGGACACCACCAAAGGTACGAGTACGAATACTAAGTTTGCAAATCAAAAGGTTGATGAGACGAATGATTTGTCAAAACCAGTCACTTCAAACTCGGTACCCACACCACAAGAATCAAAAAGTGTGAAACAGGTTAATGTGATTGCCCCAGGAATGTTTAGGATTAATCCTTTCAAGCCTTCTAGGGAAGAAAAGTATGTCCCTAACAAAGTTAGAGCGAGCGTTAGGACAACTCCAATCACAGTGTTCATCACAACCTCATGTCGTCACTAAGAAAGATGTTAATTCTGACTCAAATGGTTTATCTTCTACAGGAGTAGACAACACTGCTAAGACCAGAAGGCCACAGCCTAGGAGCAATACAAAGAATGATAGGGTCCCCTCTGCGTCTAAGAGTAGTTGCACAAGAATAAAGAAGTTGAAGTAGAAGAACACATAATGGAAATTTACTTACTTTCCTAAGATAAAAACCATAATGTTCCATCTGAATGTAAACACGTTAAGCTTGATATTCGGAATGATAAATCTAAAGTTGTTTGTGCTATGTGTAAAGCAATGTTTATTCACTGCTAACATGATGTAGTATGCATAATATGTGAAGGACAAGAATCTCGTGGCAAGAAACGAAAAGCAAACGTTTTCAAACACTGAAAATCAAAAGAAACAAAAGCCAAAGGTTATAAAGCCTAAGAATGTAGGGCCCAAAGAAAGACTTGCTTCACCTAAGCCTAGTAAACCTAGATTTTGCCTTAGGTGGTCACCAACTGGAAGACTTTTTGACAGTAAAGGAAAATCATCGCATCCAGTTAATCTGAGAGTCATCTGACTGCTCTAAGGTGAAATGCTTGTACGTCTAACCCTTCGGAACCTAAAATCAAACGGTTTCCAAATTCTACTTTCTTTCTTGGCAGGTTATCCAAATTTGTTTATGGTGCGTCGACTCGGGTTGCTCCAAGCATATGACCGGGAACCTAAAGCTTCTTATCAATTTCGTCTGGAAGCAGAATATGTGTCTCTATCCGCTTGATGTGCCCAAGTCATTTGGATGCGGAACACATTTATAACGACTATGGCTTTCACTTCGAACAAGATTCCATCTTACTGTGATTCGAAATCAGCCAAAGCCATATCCCTGCAAAACCCGGATCCCAACACTCAAAACAAAACACTTCTCTGTCCACGCTACCATTCATAGAAGGGAACACGTGGAAAGGGGTAGATTGAAACGGTAATTTGTCAAGACGGATTACCAACCTGGCCGACCTCTTCTTCACCAAAGCTCTTCCAGTTGAACGATTCAACTATTTGGTTCGTCGCCTTGGTATGCGCAGTTTGTCTCCACAAGAGCTTGAACGTCTTGCAAAATCACAATAATTTCTTTGTATATATTTATCAGAAAAGCAAAATATAAAAATATAAAATCTATAAAAGCAAAATACAAAATAAAAAAAATTTCAAAAAATTCAAAAAGAATCTTCTTCACGACATGTCTCTCCGACAATCGATAACATTTGCGCACCTGGAAATGTTGATTAATATTAAACACAGGTGAATAAATAGAGTTTCGAGCGAGAGTTTTCAAATGCCTTTCAAAACATGGTCTTTCATTATTTTTCTCTACACTTCTAAGTAAATGTCAACTTAGAACTCCGTTCTCCAAAGAAAGGAACAATGTTTCAATGTTATGTACATTTAATCCTAAACAACGGGAAGCTCATATCTTCTCGTCTTGAGCAATGTCCCTATAAACATCAAAGTTTTGAATGCTCAACGAGAAGTTCTAAGGAAAATGATGGTAAATAAGATATATCTCACATATTTTCCTGTTGAGCACAATTTTTTAAAGATATTCTCAAAAAGAAAATTTCAAATTCTTTTAAAATTGTGTGCTCAACAAACTCCCACTCCAAGTTTTCAATCTATTCTATAATTGAGGGGGAGTAAATAATTGAATTTCATTCTCAATGCACTCCAGATCACCCCAGACTTTGTTAGGCTACATGTGAATTCCGGACATTAACTTAGTTTTTTAATTCACTAATTGTCAAAAATTGTAAACACATATGCAATTTTTTGAGGGAGAATAGTGGATTAAAATGTGATCAATACGATTATTAATGGATAACGATCTTCAATCTATAAGTTGCGTACCAAATCCTCTCATGTTGCTAAAACTCTTTCAAAAAATAGGTGCATATGTGTAGGGGAGCTTTTTTGGTAAACATCTGAAACCTCTCAATGATGTAATAATAAATGACTTCTCGAACACGTTGATTGATTTTTCAATGGTTTTATGGCTACAATGGATATACCAAAGACCGACCAACTGTTGTCTCATATGGGGTTATAAGGCGGTTAAGGTTAGGAATTTCTGTTCCATGATCCAGCCAGAACCGGAGGGATCTACCCAGGAACTTTCCTCTAGATAGAGTAGAAGTCCTAGGTATGATTGAAAAAAAAAAAGGAGTAAAGTGAGAATGGGAAAAATGTTATCCATGGCATGAGTTATCACTGGAACAATCCCAACAAGGTGATAATAAGGACGCGTTGGTTTAACATTGAAGGGGTTGAAGAATGGAAAAGAATTGAATGGATAAAGGGTGTAAAGAATGAAGCCCCACCATACAACCTTAGTCAGAAACCCGGGTCAAAGCTTAATCTATCGTTAATCACAAAATGATAGTCCGATATGAAGTCAAAGTCATCATGGACCCAGTGATGCAATGCACAACCCTCCCTAGCCACTCAGAATCTCTCAAAAGATTTCTGTTTCATTTCTCACCGCGGAGTTCATCCACATTACTATCGCTTTCCTCATTCCGAGATCGTTGATATTGCAAAGGTGCAGTCGCGGCATCCATCCTCGATTACCAAATACAAATGTGCACTAATATAGAAGGTCTCGAGCCGAACGAGATCCATCAAAAATCTCACTAGGACACAAATTCCAATATACAAAATGTTGTACACATTATACAACATTTGGTTATCTTTATAGTCCTACGCAATTATCCTTGTGATAATTGCCATAACATCAAGTGATACTCTTTAGTATTCACAGTGAAGATGGAAATCCATCTTGAGCCAACATCAAACAAGCTCCTTGGTAGGTGACTTCGAGATTCTATAATGAATAAACTTTTGTCAACTGGAAAGAAACGATGGTGAATTCTACATGAATCAAACTTGTTCCAGTAATATGAATTTGACGACTCAATCAGAAAGATAGTACTATCTGATTTCACATCCTACCAGTGTTGCTGTTTTGGGAGACGCTAAAGAAAAGGACCCGGTAACGAGAACGGCTAGTGCAGCTGCAAAACCCTGTCAAGGAATTTTCTTTTGAATTCTACCTGATCACAGGCAATATTTATACTGATTAACGGGAACCGTGGTTATTACAACCATATTCGAAGGAACGAAATGACAAAGACAACCTTCCGTCCATATATGTTATCTCTAACCTATACTCTTGCAGGTTTTCTGACGGTAGCAGCTGTCTAGTCCATGACTAGTCAAGATATCAATACCTCATGCTCAACTCCACCAAGATTAATAACATTATGATAGCTCAAACTATCAAAGTCCTTCGCAATCTCTGATGAACAAGCAACTTCCCTCATAAGAACATTTTGTGGTACAAGTAATCATGTTAAAGAAAATGGAGAGGGAGATTGTTAGCAAGCCTTCAAGATCTTTGACATGAGGGTGGAAGACACAAGATCGAAAGGCGTATAAAAGATTCAAGGATAAAGATTTAGATATCTCAGAAGTCAAGACAAATCAAGGCCAAAGACCAACGATATCAGTATAATGTCAAAGTATATCAAAGTTTCGATAAAGATCCAAGATCACAAGCAAGCAAAAAGAACTTCAAAGAATTCCCAAGAATACAAGGCTCCCAAGTCTCAAACGTCACAAGAAGGATCCCAAATGCATGACCCCACACCCTTAGGGGGAGATTGGTAGCCCGAGTATTTATTAAAGTGGGGGAGGTGGTCAATAAGAGGAGGGGGAGGGGAATCCCGAGGCTTGTATAAGTAAAACCGTAGTTTACGGAATTTAGTTAATCTAGTTGGGCCTACGTTGTCGGGCTCAAGCCCATTTGTTCTATTACCACCGGCCCAACTCAAAGCCCACAAGAATAGTCCTTTCTTGTAACTATTTAAAGCCCTCTCCAAGTGTGGAGAGGGTGTTGCTTCTCATTTTTTTCTTTTTGAAACAAGTAACCATTTTTCTTCCTTTTTACTTCTCTCTCTAAAAATTTCATGGGTTATTGATTCGTCATAAAGCAGAAATGTATGATGATCAATTATTTGTGATGCATTTTGATTTGTGGTTATAAGGGTTGTTGCGTTTAATTGATGGAAGAATAAGGGAGTGTATTTATGTTGGGAGAGAGTAACTATAAGATGGTGGCAATTGGAAAAATAAGATTAGGGTTAGGGTGCCCTAATAATAAGGGAAGAGTGATACTTATATCTGATATGGTTTTAGGGTTGGTTGTGGATTAGTCACGGACACATGGGCCGAGTCCTATTGTTTGATTAGTGGACCGAGAATTACAATTGATGGGCCAGGTATTGAGGTTTGGATTCCATCAAGATAAAATTGGGCTGAAAGTTTTGTTCAAGTATTGAATGGGCTGAGTTTTTATTCTTGATTATTGGGTTGTTGCATTTTATGGGCTGTTAAGCGTGGTCGCATTATCGGATTGTGTCGGGTATTAAAACAATTCATGTCGGGTAAAATGTAAATGTAACCAGGTTTATTACTTAGACGGGCCGTGCTTATGTTAATCTATTGAGCCTGATATCTGTTAACAATCATATCAAAAATCACAAACAACAACACAACAAACACAAGGCATTTAACTAAAAATGATCCTTATCAAAATTTACCTTCATTCATAACGGCTATTATTGAACTTTAATGACCAAGGGGTTATAGTACGATGTTACTTATTTGGGATTGAAGTAGAATGTCACGAGAAGTGTACTTATTTCGTCTTCGGTTCTTTCTTTCTCCACAACGAAGATGACTTGTGTTAGTGACGAAGACTTGGATATCTAGTTTCTTTTGTGATTCTTTCTGCCTATTCCCACAAAGTAGCTATCACTTTAAGGAGTTACATTGTAGTACTTAGTGTCTCACGCAGTTGAGGAGATTTCAAGAGGTGATGTATTTTTTGTATACTTTTGGGTGAGTATATGGTACTCAGAGATTTGCCTCTGCACCGTTCTTTCGTCACACGGATAGTACAAGATTAAGTCATAAGTGAAGGATTATGCTTCAATCAATGGTCATCAATATTAGCCGACATAATAGATAAGGGGATTTAGATTGGGTTGATCAAGAGAGATTTGTTGAGAGTATGATTCGACATCTTCTCACAGAGAATTGCTTATGCAATCATGAGTTATGAAGCTAAGTAAGCAGTCCCAGTTAATATACAATGTACACATGAGTAGGATGATTCCTCAGTTTGTCATCATCCTGGAGGGAGAAATGTGTACATCCGATACTTAGTTGTTTTTATGTTACCGTTTTGATGTTACAGTTTCGAATACATAGCGGGATAAACTTCTTCCACTCGGGACTTAGTTGACTTTGGTGAAACAATTTAAATGGGTACATTCGGGACTTAGTTGACTTTGATGGTACCATTTTGACTATATAGAGGGATATTGCTTACACTCGGGACTTAGTTGACTTTGGTGTAGCAAGTCTTACCATGTCTTTCCGGGAGGGAGAAAGTGCATTTTCGGGTCTTAATTGATTTTGGTGCTACAGTTTCGATTTCGGTAAAGGGTTAAAGTGTGTACTTCGGGACTGGAATGCTTCCTAAGTGAGATGATGTTGATGATATCATCCCTCCCATAATGTATCCTAAATGAGAAAGGAGGTCCATAAGAAGATTTCTGCATTGATTCTTACTCAGTCTCAAGGGTGTCTGTTTGGGAGGGAGCTGAAGAAAAAAAAGAGCCTACTAGTTGGGAGGGAGTAAAAACTCAACTAGATTCTACAAGCTAAAGAAATAAAGCTGGAGTATTCAAGAAGATCAAGGTCATTAAAGACAATCTCAAAGAATGCTAGACTTTATTCTTATCATTTTACTTTATTTTTACTTGTAGGAAACATTATAACCAATTCACGTGTAACACTATCTTGGATGGAGATTGTTAGCCTCACTTTTTAGTGAAGCTGGCGTCTTACACGTGAATTGGAATAGCTATAGATCATATGCTATACGCAGGGATTACTATTGTAATAATGGGATAGATAGCTCTAGTATAGGCTATAAATACCCTCATGTCTCTCCATGGGGGGTGTGGATGTTCATTTGTATTTTTCCCTTTCTCTTTCTAATCTAATATTCCTCTTTTTGTTCATCTTACCCTCTCTCTACTTTCTCTTACTAGAAACTAACAATGTTCCATCTTGTTTATTTTGATCAACCAAGACCCCCCAAAAAAGGTGGTTTTGTATCGTGCTACAACCTGCATGGATACAAATATTTTCCAATAATTATCTCATCTAAATTGTCCAAAAAGGAGAAAATGTTACTTTTGCAAGTATTGGAGAAACGTAAGGGGGCAATTGCTTGGAAAATGTCAGACATCAAGGGAATCAGTCCGTCATACTGCACACACAAGATTCTAATAGAAGATGACTATAAACCAGTCATTCAACCCCAAAGGCGTTTAAATTCCAAAGTTTAAGACGTGGTGAAAAATGAGATTATGAAGCTACTTGATTCGGGGTTGATTTATCCAATCTCGGATAGTTTGTGGGTCAGCCCTATCTACGTGGTTCTAAAGAAAGGAGGAATGACTGTAGTTTTGAATGACAATAATGAGTTAATTCCGTCTCGCACAGTTACATGATGGCGAGTGTGCATCGACTATCGTAAACTCAATGATGCAACTCGAAAGGATCATTTCCCTCTTCCCTTTATTGATCAAATGTTAGAGCGTTTATGTAGGAATGAATATTACTGTTTTCTTGATGGTTTTTCAGGATTCTTCCAAATCCTAATCGCACCCGAAGATCAAGAAAAGACAAAATTCACTTGTCCTTATGGGACTTTTGCTTACCGACGAATGCCGCCGTTTGGATTATGCAACGCACCAGCTACTTTTTAAAGATGCATGACAGCAATTTTCCACGACATGGTGGAATACTTTATGGAAGTATTCATGGATGACTTTTCGGTATTTGGTAACTCTATTGATTGTTGTCTAGCCAATTTATATAGGATGCTTGCTAGATGTGAAGAAACCAACCTTGTGCTGAATTGGGAAAAATGTCATTTTATGGTAAAAGAAGGGATTGTTTTAGGATACAAAATTTCTAGGGCTGGAATTGAGGTTGATAGAGCTAAAATCGATGTGATAGCTAAATTGCCATACCCAACAAACGTGAAAAGGGTGAGAAGCTTTCTAGGGCATGCTGGATTTTACCAAAGGTTTATAAAAGACTTTTCCATAATTTCTAAACCAATGACCCAGCTTTTAATGAAAGACGCGAAGTTTGATTTTTCTAATAATTGCAAAAAGGCATTTAACATTTTGAAAGAAAAACTAACCACTGCGCCTATCATAATATCTCCTGATTGGAACGTGCCCTTTGAATTAATGTGTGACGCTAGTGACTTCACTGTTGGAGCTGTGTTAGGACAACGATTAGACGGAAAATTTAAATCGATCTATTATGCCAGCAAAACTTTAAATAATGCCATGAGCACTACACCACCACTGAAAAATAACTTCTTGCAGTTTTTTTCTCTTTTGATAAGTTTTGCCCATATCTTATCTTATCAAAACCCGTAGTCTATACTGATCGTTCAACTTTGAAGTATTTGTTTAGCAAACAAGATGCCAAACCAAGGCTTATAAGGTGGTACTGCTTCTTCAAGGGTTTGATATTGATATTAAGGATAAAAAGGGGCAGAGAACTTAGTTGCGGATCATTTGTCGAGACTTGAGAACCCAGACTTGAGAACATTCACGGAAGAGGAAATCACTGACAAGTTTCCCGACGAACATCTTATGATATTGAAAACCAAGTTAAATGAGGACGAACCATGGTATGCTGATTATGTTAATTATATCGTTGGAAAAATTGTGCCTCCAAATTAGACACCTAAAAAAAGAAGAAGATTTTCCTCTCAAGTAAGAAATTATTTTTGGGATGAACCATACGCATTCAAGCTATGCCCGAAAAATTTAATGAGGCGATGCGTTGCTGGAGACGAAATCCATGAAATCTTGGCACATTGTCATTCTGGACCAATTGGGGGTCATCATAGTGCATCAATTACTGGAAGGAAAGTCTATGAATCAGGATTCTTTTGGCCTAGCATCTTTAACGATGCTAAAGATTACGTAATGAAATGTAATGCATGTCAAAGATCTAGAAACATATCATCAATAAGTGAGATGTCTCAGAACAATATTTAGGTATGCGATGTGTTTGACATATGGGGGCTAGACTTTATGGGACCCTTTCCTAACTCAAAGGAAAACAAATATATATTGGTAGGAGTGGATTATGTATCAAAATGGGTCGAACCTCAAGCACTCCCTACAAATGATGCTCGCGTTGTAATTAAGTTTTTAAGAAGGCTATCTGCAAGATTTAGAGCTTTAATTAGTGATCGGGGGACACATTTTTATAACTCTCAACTAGAAAAAGCCTTGCAAAAGTATGGAGTAACACATAAGTTATCAACGGCATATCACCCTCAAACTAATAGGAAAACCAAAGTGACCGATAGGGCTATTAAACGTATCTTAGAAAGGTCGATTGGATATAATCCAAAGAATTGGTCCGAAAAACTCGACGATGCGTTATGGGCATTCAAAACCGCTTACAAAACACCTACTGGATGCACCCCCTTTAGATTGGTTTATGGAAAAGCTTGTCACTTACCTGTGGAGATCAAACATTAAGCATATTGGGCACTAAAACGATATAATATGGACCTCACAGCTGCAGCAAAGAACCGTTTCATAAAACTTAATGAATTGATGGAATTGAGAGTTGGAGCATACGAAAACACCCGGATCTATAAGGAAAGAACTAAGAAATGGCACGACTCCAGGCTTTGTGGGGATAAGAATTTCAAAGTGTGAGACAAGGTATTGCTATTTAACTCTAGATTTAAGATACATCCGGGTAAGCTCAAATCAAGGTGGTACGGGCCAAATATGGTAAAGACCGTGTATCCGTATGGAACCGTAGAGATCATCGATAGAAACAGAATCAACTTTAAAGTCAACGAACAAAGGTTAAAGAAGTACCATGATGGACTTATTAATGCAAAAGATAAAGAAGTAGTGGAATTCAAAGAAGATACAACGTGAAAGAAGCTGAAGGAACAAGTCTAACTTAAAGACTAGCTGAAAGAAAAGTGCTTCCCGAGAGACAACCCAGATTGTTATTTATTTTTATCGAGTACGTCTTTCCAGACATCAATACGACGTATCCGCTCCATACCATATGACGCATTGATTGTCTGGACGTTATCAGTCCTTTATTTTTATGAACCTTTAAACATTATTATCAGTTCTATCAATACATCATATTCATGCACATGATACGGCGTATTCAACAAACTGACCTGTATTTAGATACTTTTTACAAGTTTCTTGATACGGCGTATTCAAGTTTATAAGGTGTATTGGTTTCCTGTACAGTTTATTTAGCTTATTAAATTAACCGTAGATACCCGAGATAGGATTTTGCATGTTTTTCCTATATTTTGCACAGGACCTCGCTGCAAAGAAATTGACGAAGTTAGTGAAGTATCAATCATCTGGAATCCTATGTGTGATTGTAGTCATGCTGGAATACATACGCATTTAAAACACACATCCTTGCTCATAAACTCAACTTGGAGAATCTACCGAGTAAAATATCAAGGGAGTTTCTCACTGTAATTCTTTTAAATTCCCATTTTTCATGTTTTATCTATACAACGAGGACGTTGTATAATTCAAGTGGGGGGATAGTAATTAGAATGTATACTTATCCTATTTTTCACACTAAAATGCTTAAATTATGCTCAAATTAAAAAAAAATCAAGCATACTTTTGTAAGATTACTTGATACATAACCTGCACATAATAACCCTTATTAGGTATTGTGAGGATTTAACCTTATCCATTTCTAAATGTTTACCCAAATTCCACAAAATATGAGTGTGCCAGTGATGTTGTAGACTTTAGAACTTGGCTTGGTATATCTATTCGAGACCACAATAATGAGTACTATGGATTTAGATGGAGTAACTTGTTTAAATTGGTAAAATTCTAGGATTACACCCAAAAAGCCTTTATATGTTGTTTTATTAACTAACTACACTGGTTAGTTAAATCCCCATATAAACCCTTTGTTTTCTCTTATCTTAAGAGTAAGATACCCCTAGAAAAACCTGTAGAGCCAATCCTTTAGGAATAACACCAACTGTTTATTTCGTTACACCTTTACACCTTAGCCTACCCTGTTAGATTAAGTGCATTTATCAGTTGATAGTTGCTTAAAGTGTAAAATATGTATTTTCCGAGTCTTGTGTCAATTTTCTATCTTTGGTACGGTTGGGAAGAAATTTGCACATTGCAAATGGGAATGTATAATGTAGTCAAAACTCATGTATTTTTTCTACCAACACAATTATTGGTACGTCCGAAGAATGAAGAATTATCGAAGGAATTATCCGGAGTTATTATGATCGTGAAGATGGTGAAATTACACCGAGTTTCGTAGTTATGTATATGTTTAAAAAAACGAAAAAATTAGAAAAATCGCAACAAAAAAGAGAGGAGGAAAGTTTGGAGATAATCATTTCGCAAAAGCTTAAACCGAAGGAATTATATGAAGGATCGATTATTCATTGATACGTCTTATAAGTCAATGATGTAAAGTTTTGTATAAAGTGGTAGATATCGCCACTTGTCTTGTAAAAGTATGTAAAGTATGGGATGATTAGGAAGTTGACTGTTACGGGAATGCCAACTTAGGTTGTTGTTTTTTATCAATGATCAAGACGTTTGTGTAAATAGTTGTGTCTTTTTCATGGTAACGGTCGGGAAAAGTGTCTAGCAACTTGTACCTTATCTGTTTGGACTTAGTCTATTTGTTTCGTAATTTTTATTTAACAACAATTTATTTCCCTTTCCTAACCATTAACCTTGGGTTTTACTCGAATGAGGATGTAATCGAGTCATGCATGTCTATTCCGTCGTTATGGCCATGTATGTGTGATTCAACTGCCTTATTGGTTTATTACTTTTGGTGAAAGTTAGAAGATTCATACCCTATATCATTCTTCATCCTAACCCATTGGTTAACTTAATGGATTTTTGTGATCGATCACACTGTCTATTCCGTCGTTAACGACCTTGTATGTGGTGATTCTGCTTACTTGTTGGTGTGGTACTTTGGTGAAAGATTGTAGAATGATCAACCCTAAGCCTTATAATAAAAACCCATTTTACCTTTATAAACTTGTTACTCCTTAGCTATAGTGGTGGAGATGTGTATCCTTGCCAAGCCTATGATAGAATACTCGTCACGACCGAGCAATTGAGTGAATTAGTTACATGTTACCACATAGATTAGTTGAGTGATTTGAGTGTTTTCATCTACCTATTTTGTGAGGTGTTTGGTTGTGTACTTGTAATAGATCAAATAAATGCTTAAACGGAAAAATCCTTTGGGATACACTTTCATAAACTTTTGAAAGCTACTTGAGGACAAGTAGGATTCAAGTGGGGGATATTTGATGACATCAAATAATGTTACTTTTATAGTGTTGATCCCAATAAACAGATCTTAAACTCCTTAGCTTGATGTAAGGTTTAGTATCCTTGGATAAATCTAAAGGTACTAAGACTGAAACTTTGAGTATATGATATAAACTATGCAGAATCTAGTTTATACAATTATGAAGATAAAGAAAAGGTTTGTTCGGACACAGAAATACAATCCAAAAATAATAGCTTCAATATATTTAATACGAACCCATCTTTGACAGTTGTTAGGGTTTACAACCTTGAAGCTTGGACAATGACTCATATTTAGTACATTGAATTCTATTACCCCTAGGACCTCTTTTGTACACAAAGGTGTCCTTATAAGGCTTACAATACTTCCTAAGTTATCATGATATTGTAAACAATAACTTATACATATCTTTACAAGAATAACTCAATACTTATCTTCGGAACGTATTTATTCGTTTTCCAATCCGTTGTTTGTCTTTATCCATCTGATAGTAGTAACTTTTCCAAGCAGTTGTAATCTTTCAGCAGTTTAAACCAGCAACATTAACTTTTGAACTAGCAGCACTAACTGAGCACAGCAGTAGCTACAGTACTTAGATATTTTTCGTTCTTCATCAGCTAGTACATTTTACACTTGATAGTACTAACTTTATGCTAGCAGTTGTAACTTTACTCTAGCAGTACTGGCATATACTAGCAGTACTAACTTTTGTACTAACATTACTAATATATACTAACAGTAGTAACTAGTAGTAGTAACTTTATACTACCAGTACTAACTACTTAGCATAATTTTTATTAGTATCACTAACAATACAAAGTATACCTGAGCAGTATTAACTCTAAGAATCATCTTAAAGTCTTTAAATCCCAACAATCCTTCCCTAAGCTTGATGTTCATCTTCTGAATCTTCAAGTTTCTTCATTAAAAAGTCTTCATCACTATTAGGTGGCTTGAGTCGGACTTAACTATTCTTTTACATTATGCTGTAACAACAGTGATAACATCTATATTCTTACTTTTAACTATTTCATCCATAAACATTAGATCAGGTTTGGAGGGAATGAAGTTCCCTGTATAGGTGGGGGAACTACATGATATCCCTTATCAGATTTGGACTTATTATACTCCTGATTTTCTAACATCTCAGATGAATTCACAAAACTTTCTACTGCAGGAGAAGCTGCATTATATCCTAGTCGTGTTTTAAACTTGTCACATACTTGACTTTCCAGCAAATTGTTCAAAGATTTAGATGAATTTTGAAACTTCTCTAATGTTAGTTTTAAGTCATCTTTTTTTTTTTGCTTTTTCCAATTTCTTTTTGTTTTCAACTAAAGCATTATCTCTTAGTTTAACTTCAAGGTTTAAAACATTAATGCTCTCTTCAAACACAGCCTTATTTTTCTTATAGTGAGCTAGTCTAGCTTCTACTGATTCTAAACCTGCTTTATAAGATACTAAATTAAATTGAGACTTTTTGTAATCTGAATACAAGCTATCATATTGTTATTTGAGAGTAACATAAGCTTTTACACATGATTTAGAAAAAGAATCTACCTCAGAATCTGAACTGGAAGAACTTCCTAAAGATGTATGTGCCATTAATGCATAGTTTGTAGGATGCTCTTCTTCAGCTTGGTAGCTCCAATCATACCCTCCAATTCCATCTTGAGCAACCAAGGCATTTTCAGTAGGAGTTTCCACTGTCACAGTTCTTCTACTATTCTCTCTTCCTCTGTTTTCCTAATTTCTAGGAGCTCTACATTCTCTTGCAAAGTGATCATTTTTATGACAATTGTAGCACTCCACTACTAACGGTACTAACTAACCAGCAGTACTAACACTTTGTACTGTCGGTACTAAGTATAACTGTCGGTACTAACTATTGTACTGTCGGTACTAAGTTAAGAAATCATTAATCCTAACATGGACCCACCAGGATCGGGCAGCAAGCCCTAGCCGAACCACCTTTCACCAACTGGCCCTCCTGAATCGCCCGCCTCACAATACTCCAACCAATCCTCCACCAAACCTCCAAACTCGGATCGAGTTAAAACTAAAAACTAAACCCTTGTTTTATAAATTAGGGTTTTAGATTTTTTAGGGTTAAAAAGGTTTTATTATTAAATTAATAAAGTAAAATTAGGGTTTTAGTGTGTAATTAATGTGAAAAAGGTGAATTTTGGAAGTTAGTGGATAATTAGTTTGTGGTTTAAGTTAAATTTAGGGTTTTTTAAAGTTAAAAAGGTTTAAACTTTAAGGTTTTTAAATAAACTACATTGATAAAGTTGTAATCTTTTGACTCGGTTCATGTTTAAAATACAATTTTTCGACAAACTTTCACAAAAATAACACTTCTTCTCATCAAAACGATCTTCAAAAATCAACTCATACAAGATCTACGCAATCAAATTCACAATGGCTACAATAGCAGAAAAACTTATTACTGTAGGTTCTGAAACCTGTCCCTAGATGCTAGAAAAAGGCATGTATGATAGCTGGAAGACCCGAATTATTCTCTACATCTGAGGCAAAGAGAATGGTGAAATGTTAAAAGACTCAATCGACAACGGTCCTTATCAATTCAAACTAGATATTACTGTTAAAGACACTGATGGCGTTACCGACATCCGTCGTCCTCAAAGACTTGAAGAACTTGCTGGACAAGACAAGTTACGTTATGACAGTGACATCAAAGCTGTCAATATACTTCTTCTTAGATTTCCAGTTGATATCTACACTCTCATCAACCACTATCAAACTACAAAGGAAATATGAGATCGCGTCAAAGAACTTATGGAAGGCATAAAAATGACCAAGCAAGAATGTGAGTCTATGCTATATGATGAAATTAATAAATTTATATCTGAGCCTGGAGAATCAATCCACTCATACTATCTGAGATATGCTAAATTTATCAATGACATGAAAATGATTCCAATGTCTATGTCAAACATGAAAATAAACATGAATTTGTGAATCATCTTCAACCTGAGTGGAGTAGATTTGTCATAGCAGCTAAACAAGCAAGAAATCTTTACAGTGTGAACTCTGATCAGTTGTATGCTTTCCTCAAACATAATGAAAAAGATGCTAAAGAAGTTTGAGAAATGCGACAACGATTTCTGGAACCACTTGCTTTGCTGGCAAATACCCACAACCTACCTCCATTATACAACTCTCAGCAGATTCAGTATCAACCTCATGAAGTCTATCAACCATATCAACACTACCAATCAAGCACTCTAATAACCTAACAACGTATTCAGCCACCTCCACTTTAAAGCTATGCACCTACAATTGTTCAATAACCACCAACATTTCAACCTGATACTGGATTTGTTGCACCTACCTTTCTTTTAACAGATGATCTAATAGTCAGTCTCAACAAAGCTATAATTTTCTTAAATTTGGTGTACCGCTCAAAATTTCCTCCAACAAATAACTAACTTCGAGCTTCGTCTAATCCATGAACTCAAGCTACAATTCAAAATGGCCAAGTTACGGTTCAGAGTGTTCAAGGTAGATAGTCTCAAGGTTATGCGGGAAATGCTAGAAATAATCAAGCTTCAGGAACAAGGGTTAGCAATACAGTTGGAAATGCAGGGGAAAATCAACCAATGGTAATCAAATGTTATAACTGCAATGGTGAAGGTCATATTGCAAAGCAATGTACTACAAAGAAAATAGTAAAAGATTCTGAATGGTTTGAGGATAAGATGCTACTTTCTCAATGATGACATCAAATAACATCACTTTTATAGCATCATTTATCCCATGTAATTAATCTATTTTGTGTAATTATTGCAAAGAATTGTTACTTAATAGTTTGTATTTGAGAATTGTTGTAATTATGGAGTACTTGGTAAAGATTAGCTAAAAGGCACGCATTCTGGAGCTTAAACGAAGAAATATGAAGGAAACAGGTTTTGACATCCTATACGCCGTATCCATCAAGGAAGATACGGCATATTTGTGCCTCACATCACTAAAGACCACGAAGGAACAAGATTCAATACGCCATATCCAGAGGAATCCTATACGCCGTATTCAAGTTATAGAATGTGAATATTCTAGAAGATATCGAACGTTCTCCCTACTCCAAGAAACCCCTAATACGCCATATCCAATGCACTCAATATGTCGTATCGACCAAATTCAAGACTTTATAAATAGAAGACCTAAAAACGGGTTTTCAACGTGCTAAATCATATTTTTGATACCCTAACCATAAAAGTCAATTTTTAGAAGAGAAGAAGAGTAGAAGAGGTCGAACAACGTAATTAATTCCATAGGGAAAAACTTGTAATCTCCTATAGTCTTGTAATCATTTAGTTTTTGGTATCATTCGTTAACTCGGTTAGTTTACCTTGGCTAAATTAATTATGATGTTTGAAGGCTAATACCTTCGGGTATTAGCCATTATTATGAAGATTTAAATGTTTGGTTTTGTTTATCTCGATTGCTTAATTTATCATTGAGAGGCTCGTGTGATGCCGTATCGACGAGTTGTTGGATTTACGATTCTAAAGGATCCTAGCTCTCGTACGTCTATGTCATGACCTCTTAACACTCTTTTTTACGGATAGCCGAATGATTAGTATGTTGATAACGATATTGGATATGTACATGGTCAGTTATTTGACGACGTACGTGAGTACTGATTACGACCATATTTACTTAGGGTTGCTTTGGATTTTCAGTGATAGTCTTTTGCCATTTTACCTGATTAATTTCATCACTTCACTTTCCTAAGGTGAGTTAGTTGCCCCCATTTCTATCTCTTGTTTTTATAAACTCTACGGGGTGGAATTACATGCTTGTGTTCTACTTACGGGACACAATGTGTTTTGTTTTTGTTTGCTATTCTTTCTCCTAACCTCGGTCCATTCTTTATCCCCCATGAATGTTTGGATTGAAGAGAGATCTAATAATGAAGAAACAAAAGAAAAAACAATGGCAGAATAACAATCCTAAAATTTCGTCGAACCAAAATAAAGATTAATTACAGGTAAGGATCAAACAAAGCGAGATCCCACAACTATCCGGCTTTGATTTAGTGTTCAATTCCATCTGCTTTAAATTACATCTAACAAACTTGATGATTTGATGACCAACGAGTATTATGTGATCGACAACTGTGACGGCAATCGACGATCGTGACAATGATCGGCGATTGTGACCCCTAAAAATTATTATTTAGTATAGTTTAAATTTAGAAAATTATAAGCCATAACATCAAAATGCGATTCTAAGCAAGTAAGCCATCTTTTGCCAAATCTAGAAACTTCGTAGTTACAACTTACAAGAATAAAACTACTTTCCTAAACAATTTGTGTTATATATTTTTGGAAATGATAAACTTAGAAGTCTTATAAAATATATGAAGTATTGTTTTAGTGTCGAGTAATGATTTTTTAATGCCGTCCTTTTTTGAAGTTGAAGATTCCAACCCTCAATAGATAATTTATTTTTTTTGTTTAATTATAATTAAATTCGATATGACGATATATACTTAATTCAAATAGGTGGCGTCATCCGTTGATTAACATATTTATATGCTTTATGACAGACAATATTAGATGACATATTGTTTATGAGAAATCATTCAAATAAGCTAGCTTATTTTAAAAACTTAAATCTTTATAAGTTTTCATAAGTCTCAGGGTTAATATCAGCTTACAACTAGTCAAATTACTTAAATACATTTTAAAATATGATAGATTATCATGCAAAATATGAAAATATATATGAATTTAATTTAATATATTTTTATGTGATTTTATATTATTAAACTCCAGCTCCAAATAATATTCTAACTAATTTGTCAAACAACTTTACATAAAAATATAAGTTACAACTTTCGGCTTATAATATAAGCTCCAGCTCCAGTCCATTTCGCCAAACATACACTAAATCTTGAATATTTCAGACAAAAATAATAAGAAATATACACCGAAAATAATTGAAGGGAACGAATCTTGTCAAGTTTGTAAATAGACATCTCAATGTTTGTATTGACATAAGTGTTACATCTAAGTTTTTTTTTTTCATTTGAATTGTCTTGCTAGGAAAGTATGCAACATGTTTTTTTTATCATCTTAACATTTCTTTATTTATTACTTTTTTGACGAGATTCTTGAAGTCCAAGGCGAGAGGCCGGAAAAGGATTTTGGATCACTTGCGTGTATCAAGGCTGATGAAAAGAAGCTTGATGACATCCGGGTTGTCCGAGACTTCTCTGAGGTATTTCCAGATGATCTGTCAGGTTTACCTCTTGTGCGTGAGATGGAATTCCGCATCGATCTGATTCCAGACGCGTCACCAGTTGTTAAATCACCATACCGATTAGCTCCGTCAGAGATGCTAGAATTGTCGAACCAGCTAAAAGAGCTTCAAGAGAAGGGCTTCATTCGACCTAGTCATTCACCATGGGGAGCACCCGTGCTTTTTGTCAAGAAGAAAGACGGCGCGATGAGAATGTGTATTGACTACAGAGAATTAAACAAGTTAACTATAAAGAACCGCTATCCTCTCCCCAGAATTGATGACTTGTTCGATCAATTACAAGGTGCGTGTTGTTTCTCCAAGATAGATCTTCGCTCAGGATATCATCAGTTGAGAGTCCGAGAGGAAGATATACCGAAGACCGCGTTTAGAACCCGATATGGGCACTTTGAGTTCACAGTCATGCCATTTGGGCTGACGAACGCACCAGCAATATTTATGGACTTAATGAACCGCGTCTGCAAACCGTATTTGGACAAATTTGTAATTGTGTTCATTGACGACATCTTAATCTACTCAAAGTCAGAAGAAGAACATGAAGTTCACCTGAAGACGATTCTAGATTTACTCAAGAAAGAGAAGTTATACGCCAAATTTTCAAAGTGCGAGTTTTGGTTGAAAGAAGTTCAGTTCCTAGGACATGTGGTCAACCGTGACGGTATCCACGTGGATCCTAGCAAGGTTGAATCGGTCAAGAACTGGAAGACTCCTGAATCGTCAACTGAAATCCGTTCATTTTTAGGATTGGCGGGTTACTACCGGAGATTTATTGAGAATTTCTCCAAGATCGCAAAGCCCCTCACCCTGTTGACTCAAAAGAACAAGACATATGTGTGGGGCGACGAACAAGATGAAGCTTTCCGCATTCTGAAGGAGAAGCTATGCAATGCTCCAGTGTTAGCACTTCCCGATGGACCAGACGACTTTGTGGTCTATTGTGATGCATCAAAACAGGGTTTTGGGTGTGTGCTGATGCAGAAGGGCAAAGTAATAGCGTATGCGTCAAGACAGTTGAAGACGCATGAGAAAAATTATACCACCCATGACCTGGAGCTGGGTGCGGTGGTGTTCGCTCTTAAAATCTGGAGACATTATCTTTATGGAACGAAAAGTGTTATCTACACTGACCACAAGAGTCTCCAGTACATCTTTGACCAGAAAGATTTGAATATGCGCCAAAGGCGGTGGATCGAACTACTCAGTGACTATGAGTGTGAGATCAAATACCACCCGGGCAAGGCAAATGTGGTGGCTGATGCCTTGAGTAGAAAAGAAAGGCTCAAGCCAAGGCGAGTACGTGCTATGAGTATTACTATCCATTCTGGAATTAAGACTAAGATTTTGGAAGCACAGGGTGAAGCTTCCAAGGATCTCAAAGCCCCAGCTGAATGGCTAAGAGGATTAGAAATACACTTTGAACGACGAGGTGATGGTGAAATTTACTTCTTCGATCGTATATGGATTCCATCAGTTGGTGGTGTAAGGAAATTGATTATGGATGAGGCTCATACTTCTAGGTATTCAATACATCCGGGTGCAGATAAGATGTACCATGATCTGAGAGACTTGTATTGGTGGCCTGGTATGAAGAGAGACATTGCTGAGTACGTTAGCAGGTGTCTTACGTGCTCTAAGATCAAAGCCGAACATCAAAAACCCTCAGGATTACTTCAACAACCAGAAATCCCAGAGTGGAAATGGGAGAAGATAACAATGGACTTAGTCACAAAGTTGCCCAGAAGCAGCAGTGGGTATGATGCGATTTGGGTCATTGTAGATAGATTGACCAAGTCGGCTCACTTCTTACCCATTCGTGAAGATTTTAAAACGGAGAAGCTGGCAAGAATTTATATCAACGAGATCGTAGCAAGACATGGTGTGCCGGTGTCAATCATCTCAGACCGTGATGGTCGATTCGCGTCACACTTATGGCAAGCTCTCCAGAAGGCGTTAGGTACAAAACTACATATGAGTACGGCTTACCACCCTGAGACCGACGGTCAGAGTGAGCGTACTATTCAGACGCTGGAGGATATGCTACGAGCTTGTGTTATGGATTTTGGTGGCAGTTGGGATACTCACCTCCCGTTGGTTGAGTTTTCTTATAATAATAGTTACCACACGAGCATTAAGTGTGCACCATTCGAGGCTCTGTACGGGCGGAAATGTAGATCCCCCGTGATATGGACTGAAGTTGGAGAAAGTCAGCTTATTGGACCAGAACTTGTGCAAGAAACGACAGAAAAGATTTTTCAGATTAAGGAAAGGTTGATAACGGCAAGAAGTCGTCAGAAAAGCTATGCTGATAAGAGACGTAAGCCTCTTGAATTCGAAGTTGGAGACCGAGTGTTACTTAAGGTATCTCCGTGGAAAGGAGTGGTACGATTTGGTAAGAAAGGAAAACTGGCACCACGGTATGTGGGACCGTTTGAAATAGTAGAGCGTGTTGGACCAGTAGCTTATCAACTAAAGTTACCCCAGGAGTTGAGTTGTGTTCATGACACGTTTCATGTGTCAAACCTTAAGAAATATTTGGCTGAGCCAGATGTTCAAGTGCCTTTGGACGAGATCGAGATTTATGAAAATCTGCGATTTGTCGAAGAACCTATTGAGATAGTGAAACAAGATGTGAAGAAGCTAAAGCGAAGAAGAATCCCATTGGTCAAAGTACGTTGGAACTCTCGGCAAGGAGCTGAGTATACTTGGGAACGTGAAGACCAATTCCGGAAGAAATATCTGAATCTCTTCCCTAAATCCGTACTTTCCTAAAGTGCCGCAACTTGAGCCTTGAGGACAAGGATCTTCTAACCGGAGGAGACTGTAACATTTCGTATTTTCAGGTCATTTACGACGTCATATATTTCACTAATTATTTTTTTTCTCATACGCGTTCGCTTTTAAATTTTAATAGTTAAGTTAAATCGCGTAAGTTAAAAAAAATTATCGTTTAGCGTAATCGGACACCAAACGAATTAAAGTTTTCGTCAAGCAAGCAATATATAATTTTTATGAAAGTAATAATTAACTTTTTATATTTTATTTTTATTGGTTGCGTAAGACGTTTACGTTTCGCAATTAAATACGTTTAAGCATACCCGGAAATCACTTATACACATTTTTAAAACCCTAGATATTTATTAGATATTTATTATTAAAGCTCTTAATCTATAAAATATCTCCTTTAGAATATTTCCTTATCCTTACCCTAGTTAGACTTATACTAGAGTTCCTTTAACCCTAGTTAACCCTATAATATACCCTAACTTTAGCCTACACTCTCATATACAACATACAATTTCTATTACAAATTTCACTCACAAACCATCTCTCCGTCACCTCCCTCAATCTTATAGGCTACGCAACACCCCAAACACAACCAAATCCATATCAAAATTTATATAACACATTTTACTACATGCTTACATCATATCTAAGATTCCTAAGAAGTATTTAGAAGGCTTGGTTAAAGTCCTTTACAAAGTGTTAAGCAAGAAAATGCCAATTAGGGTTTAGGAAGTAAATCATAGACCTTCAAAGCTTGCGGTTCTACACACTCTAAACAAAGGTAGTTGTGTAAGGAATCAAATTTCCTCCTCTAAGGTTACTAAAACCCTTTGATGTCTCTATTACATTCATCATTTATGCAGATATATGTCTTGTAGTTAATCACCATCAAAACTTATTAATTGTAAATTTTCTAATTCTTGGATCTAATCTTTATGGTAAGAATCATATACTAAGGACTCCTAGGAGTATAAGACATAAGATATTAAGGGTTCTAATGATTTGTAACAAGTGGTAAAGCTAAAAGTCCTAAAAACAAGTTTTAAAACACATTTTGAGAGAAATATATCTAAAGAGGCTGGTTTGGGAGTTCCGAACATTTACCTATATCTTTTATGATTTTATAAAAACTACATGTCACAAGGATCGTGGGTCATAAAGAACTCGAAAAACCGAGTTAATAACGAATGAAATAACACTAGTTACGAGATTTACGATAGTTACATACTCATATAAACCTCTTTTTATAAACAGTTAATAATTATGGCAGAAACTTATACTTTGAAAACATCACTAATATGATTAAATCTTTCATTACAAGAACGTCAATATGAAAAATCGGCTAAAAACGGAGCTATAACGAAAATATATGAACAGTATACGGTTTTACGACAATAAACTTATATAATAAATATTTGAACTGATGGTGAACATAAAGTACTGTTCATCATGGACTCAAAACCTAAAAAATTCTCATTTGGATACATCGTTCTAGTACGAAAGACGTGGGCGCAAGAAACATAACAAATCGGAGCTTGAGAACGTGCATTTCTTACGCCGTTTTTGTTAATAGGGATTAATTTAAAACGTTTTTACTTATAAATAAAATTTCCTAAAACGATTAGCGAGATCGTGATTACTATATAGAAATAATATGTTATTATTATCAAAAAGTGCTATATTACTAGGAATTTCCCCTAATCGAGGCCTCTTCGGACTGGTGTCTCGAAGACGGTGGATTTACGATTTCTAAAGTATCCTAGCGTCTTCGTACGCATGTCCATGAACCACCAGTCTAAATTAAATGTATAGCCACCATGATAAGTATGATGATAGACTATATAGAGCTGTGATATGATAGTATTCTGATCAGTCAAGTACTTGCATATCTGATACGACATATATTTACTTAGGTTTGCTTTCGGATATTTCCGAGATAATGTTTTCTGCCATTTACCCGAATTATTTCCTGCAACTTCACTTCTTAAGTGATTCATAGCCCCAGAATTTCTCATCTATCTTTGTTTTACAAACTCTCGGTAGGAATTACATGCTTTTACAACGAGACATCAGTGTTTTTCAAAAGTGTATGTACCAGATAACTGCCTGATTATTAATGCTAAGTTACTCTTTTTCTTTTTCTCCTTGCCGTGAAGTCACCTATTTATCATGAGCCTTAATTTCTAATTTGTGATGAGACGCTAGAGTAGTGGATAGATCAATCGGACTGATGAATCCCACTTATTTGGATTCATCTAGTTTGATCATGGTCATTTAACATGAGAGTACAAGTGAAGGTTAGTTGGCATGCATCTATATTCTAGTTTGGGCAAACATCATATAGATCACCTATCAGGTCAATGCTGCTTACTGCTTTAATACATGTGTTTCTTGACTAACGAACTGTTTGCATAGTCGAACAGTACCTAAAATCTTGTTAGTCCGCTCTTTTGACTTATAAACCTATGATTCACTCAACCTTTGTGTTTGCTAGCGACTCTTTAGCTTTTAATTTCAAGTCCTCAGATATAAGCTTGAATGTGAGCCGTGATGGATCTCTATGAAGATGGATTCTGTGTTTTTATTTAAATTCGATGCAAACAATTCTATCTATGAAAACTGATGTCTCTTGGGGGGATTATAAATCTTTTGTTTAAAAGAACGTAGTGTAGTATGTCTATTACTTTTCATTTCAAACATAAGAGGACCTAATTTATGACTCATGATTTTGTTATAATGCATCGAATGATTGTTTAAAACGTCCCTTTAAGGTCGTTTTCTATATCTTGATTGTTGTACTTTGACTACACCCCAGGTTTTCCATCCGAGATTCATATCAGATTTTGGGGGGTGTTACAAAAAAAATATAAACAATAAAAATAAAAAAGTAAAAGGTTGATGAAAACCTATTTGAAGATCAAAAATTAGGTTTAGTTTGGTAGGAAGAATTTTGGGGAAGAAGCTTAAGGAGATTAATGAATGCGGATGTATTTTGTGAATGTGTGTGTAATGATGAAGGAGAATACGTGTTGTTTTAATTATATGTATTTAGGACACGTGTTAACCACTAATGAAATTAAAAAGTTGCACCCGGGTCTGGGTTTTGGCATTAAAATGCATTTGGGAAACAATGTCCTTTTTAATAAATGGTTTGGGTCGACCGGCGGTTTCCGGCGGGTTGACCGGGTCCAGGCGGCTTCCGGCAGCATTTAAGGCAACAACATTTAATGAAATGTGCTGGCTTTTGTATAAAAGTATAATTATTACTACAATTTCCGGTTAGCTTTGGTAAAAATTGCATATGTTATTTGTATGTGTGTCAAGTTTTTTTTTACAATTCTATTTTCACGGTTTCTTCTTGATTTAGTAAAATCTCGCAAAATACTTATTTTTTCTCGGTTTAATCAAGAGTTGTAAAATCTCGTGAACTAGATTTCAATACTCAAATCCACAACACTCATAATCACTAATCACTAAAACGATTCTAGTATATCATTTCACATCACTGTTGCAATGTCGACTCAACAAGACATTTATGTTGTTGGTTCCGAAAACCATCCACCTATGCTCAACAAAGACAACTATGTTTCATGGTCTTCTCGTCTTCTTCATTATGCAAAGATAAAACCAAATGGAAAGCTAATCTACAACTCTATTATGCATGGTCCATATGTCAGACGAATGATTCTTGAACCAGGTGATCCAGACCGTGAAGTTCTTGTTGCTGAAACTTTTCATGAGCAGACTGATGAGGAACTTACTGAAAAAGAAGTAAAGCAAATGGAAGCAGATGATCAAGCCATTCAGACTATTCCCATGAGTCTTCCTAAAGATATCTATGCTGTTGATGATAGTTGTGAAACTGCTCAGGAAATCTGGTTACGTGTTTAGCAAATGATGAAAGGTTCTGATATTAGGATTCAAGAGAAAAAGGCCAAGTTTTTTAATGAATTGGAAAGGTTTTGCATGAAGTAGATTACACTCAGTTGTATGATATTGGGATTCAAAGTTAATGAATGACTTCAAACGAAACAAATATTTTCTAGAAAAGATTGCCAGCAATCTCAAGTTCCTAAACAACCTACAACCAGAATGGAGTTGACATGTTATCATTGTTTACCAAACAAAGGATTTGCATGAAGTAGATTACACTCAGTTGTATGATTTCTTGAAATACAATCAGGTAGAGGTAAATGAACTAAGGGCAGAACGACTTACAAGAGCACATGATCCTCTGGCACTTATGGCAAATTCCAATAATCCTTACAACTATCCAGTGTTTCACCAAGATCAACCATCACAAGTTACCTACATGCAACAACCACAACACAACAACAAATACATCCCACAACCATCATTCAACACGAACTACATGCAACAACCAATGGCAAATCCCGAAGACATTACAGATCTCACAACTACAATGAACATGGCACTTGTACTAATGGCTAAGGCATTCAAACTCAACTATTCTACACCAACCAACAACAATCAAAGAATTTCATCCAACCCATGTAACAGGTAGATTGCTCAATCAGGTATGAATTTGGGTCAAGATAGACAGATGCAGATGATTGGAGGTAATGGTAGGAATCATTTTAGATAGTATGCTGGGCAAAATGTTGGGAATCAGAATGGGTATAATACAATACAGAATGTTGGGAATCAGGTTGTTCAGAATGCAGTTTAGAATCCGGGTGTTAAGAATGTTGGAAATCAGAATGGGGTTATTATTGTTCTGGGGATTGCTAATCAGAATGTAAATCAGAATGGGAATGGTAATGTTGTAGCGGCTTGGGCTGAAGGTAATGGTAATGGTCATGGGAACAGTGGAAATCGGGTAAGGTGTTACAACTGCAGAGAAATAGATCTTCAGACTCAGTTGTTGATTGCTCAAAAAGAAGAAGCAGGGATCCAACTCCAAGATGAAGAGTTTGATTTTATGGCTTCTACAGGGGATCTTGATGAGATTGAGGAAGTTAACGCAAACTGTATCTTGATGGCTAATTTGCAGCAAGCATCGACGTCGAGTACTCAGACTGACAAAGCTCCTGTCTAAGACTCAGATCGATCGGCTGAGGTACACGAATATGATAATTGTTATAATAATGAGATATTTAATATGTTTACTCAAACGGAGCAGTATACAGAGCTACTCGAGTCCATTCCTGAACCATACCAAGTACAACAGAATGATAGTAATGTTATCTCTGTGGTTTCTAATGTTATCTTTGTGGTTTCTAGTATGGAACAAAGTGGGGGAACAATAGAACAATATCTTGCTACCGTTGAGGAAACACACGCTTATTTTGAATCATTATATAACAATTTAGCAATTAAAGTTGAGAAAGTCAACTCGATCAATCGCAAAATGAAAGAAACTAATGCGGAATTGACCATTACGCTTGCTAGATATAAAAATCAAGAAAAATGTTTTGAAATCAATTAAGAAAAATATGAAAAACTTAAAAGGTGTTATCAAAAGTTTGTTTATCAAGAGAAATGTCTTACTAAAAATATAAATGCACTTCACTTAAGTTCTGCTAAAACGATAACAAATTTGAATGAGGAAATTGCAAATTTAAATAACCAGATTTCAAAATAAAAATCAACTATTTCTTATCTTCAACAAGAGAAAAAAAGTTAAAGTCTGATTTCAAAATGCGCAAAGACGAGCTTCTTGATAAACAAATTCAACTTGAGAATAAGATAAAGGAATTAGATAACATTTTGGTTAAAACGGGTCAATCATTCAAACGATGCACATGCTTTCACCTAAGCCATACTCGTTTTACCACACCGAACATAAAATGGCTTTAGGTTATCAAAATCCTTTTTATCTCAAGCAAGCTCGGTAGAAACAACAGAGTTTTTATAATGGCAAAGTATTACTAGAAAATCATGATCCTCCTGATGTGTATGATTTAGAGGAGACACTGCAACTTGCTCAAGAGAGTCGCTTAAAAATGAAACAATTGAACAAAGAAATAAAACCGGCAAATTATGCAAAGATTAATCAACTTTCAAAGGTTTTTGTTTCTTAAAAGGCAAAGTCACATGAAGAGCTGTATTTTTCAAATACTTTAAAAATGGCCAGTGTTTCCAAATCAATTTCAATACCAAAATGAAGAGTTTTCGGATGATACTTCTCCAAGTGTTGCACAAAAATTTCTAAATGAGGTAAAAAGCACCATTGTGACTC